>JAPYZI010003319.1:0-37499 GCA_030523105.1 Ophioninae sp. A BG-2022a | reverse complement strand
AATTTGAACGAAATTGATCAATTAACAAAAAATTTGAACGAAATTGATCAATTAACAAAAAATTTGAACGAAATTGATCAATTAACAAAAAATTTGAACAAAATTGATCAATTAACAAAAAATTTAAACGGAATTGATCAATTAACAAAAAATGTGAACGAAATTGATCAATTAACAAAAAATTTGAACGAAATTGATCAATTAACAAAAAATTTGAACGAAATTCATCAATGAACAAAAAATTTGAACAAGCCTTTTCAATTAAGAGAGAGCCGCACACCCTTCCCAATCGTACGCCGAATCACCAAATTTGATTCACCAAATTCACCAAATTTGATTCGAAAATGTCAAATTGATAGACGAACGGCTGTTTTCTCCCCAAATTTCTCAAATCGAAAAAGATTTCTAGACGATCAAACATTCTCAAATTTTGCCCACGGTTGAGTATGATTTGTGAAAAGATTCATACAAATCATAAACAATCGATCTAGAAATTCGTGGAACGCAAGAACATCCTCAAAAATGAAAATACTGAATAGGCTTTGGGTTTGATCGGAATTCCGAGATAAACGGAGTATTATGTTTACCTAGGAGAGCATTGATACCGTCGGTCCAATAATCAAAGACTTGTTCGTCAGGTGCGACAAAATCGAGACTCGTAACTTCGACGGAATCAAGAGCGAGCGAGAACGCCAATTGATGGGTAGTTTTTCGTCTTTGAAGATCCTTCATGTGGGGACAATCGCGTCCGGTGAGTAAGCCTCGTATTTCAACAACGGCTAATTTCGTCGGAAGTTCGTCTATGGTCGGTACAGATTTCTCGTCGCAATCACCGTAATGAAAGAGTTTGTGATTCGGCGATAAGCGAACGTACCAAAATTTGTCTTTTATACGTTGGCCACGTGCGCTATATTTGGTAAATCTGGTGCCTTCGACCAAAAATCCTAATCTCTGTTGCTGTATGAGTTCAAGTATTTCTGGGGTTATTTGTTCCCGAAGTTCGACGACCGGTCTCGCGTGGCTCTCCCATTCCTCGCGAGTCGTTCTCTCCTGTTGCCAAAGATTCGTTATCGTCGAATACGTTAGCTGTTGCAGCTTGTTTTTAAATTTGTCCAATCCTGTTGGTTTGCACTGCAACGCTCGTGTTATTTGCTCGCGAACGACCGAAAAAACTTTGACGAAGTCTTCCGTAGTTGCGCGCATCTCCTTCCAAGTTTTGTTGAGAAGAACAATGCAAACGCAGTAAAACTCCTCGAAGGGATGATCGTGAGTGAAGAACATCGGATGATAAGACTGGCCCTGTTCGCTCGGCGCTTCCGCGATGCGCAATACCTGGACAAGCGAAAATCGAGGGTGACAAAAAAACGACTCAAACAAACTCAAACGAACTTCGTGCTTGGCTCGCGGAGTATTTCGACGAGTTCGAGGCTCGCTCGAACAAACCCAAACAACGAAAATAAACCCAAACAACGAAAATAAACCCAAATTCCAACAACGAAAACAAACCCAAACAAACCCAAACAACGAAAATAAACCCAAACAAACCCCAACAATGAAAATAAACTCAAACAAACCCAAACAACGAAAATAAACCTAAACAAACCCCAACAATGAAAATAAACTCAAACAAACCCAAACAACGAAAATAAACCCAAACAAACCCAATCAACGAAAGTAAACTCAAACTAACCCAAACAACGAGAATAAACCCAATCAACGAAAAAGAACCGAAACAAATCCAGACAAACCCAAACAAACCCAAACAAACCCAAACAACGAAAAAGAACCCAATCTAACCCAGAAAAAACCCAAACAAACCCAAACAAATCCAAACAACGCAAATAAACCCAAACTAACCCAAACAAACCCGAACAACGAAAATAAACCCAAACGAACTCCGTGCTTACCTCGCAGAGTAATTTGACAAGTTCGAGGCTCGTTCTGCCAAACGGACACTCGTGATCGTCAGCGCGACACGAATTCTCGAGCACCACTTTGGTATACGCTTCGGTATGATTGCGAGCGAAATACACCATGCAATCAAGAGCCAACATCCCCGGCGGAGTATCGGTGAAATCGAGGGCCGGATTTATGTCGCACTTGAAACCCAACTTTTTGTAATCTTTCGCGAAGAGTCCTTGCTTACGCGCAGCCACTTCGCCCCCTGTCGAACCCTCCGTGTCGAACGCGATCCTTCTCAGCTCTTTTATTTTGTCATGCCCGTCCTGATCTTGAGGATCCATCTTTGTCATCATTCTCTGCTCTAGGAGACTCAATAGAAGAGTCTGGAGCACGTACAGCTGATGGGCCATTTCTGTTCCCACCTTCAAACACGGATAACGTTAAAAGGTTGCTAATTTTATCACGATTACTCGCCGCTAATTTTTCGTACGCCCAGCCGTACACAAAGTGTCAGAAACGTACGATGTAAAAACAGACTTTCGAAATACTCAAATTCACGCCTTGAAGAATTGGACGTTAAGTCACAATTCTCAAATCCAGATTTCCTGATTGAAGAATTAAATATTAAGTCACAATTCTCGAATCCAGATTTTCTGATTGAAAAATTGAATATTAAGTCACAATTCTCGAATCCAAATTTCCCGATTGAAGAATTGAATATTAAGTCACGATTCTAGAATTCAGATTTCCCGATTGAAGAATTTAATATTAATTCATCATTCTATAATCCACAGATTTCGCGATTACGTTGCAAAATGCAATTGCGCATTTAAAAAGTTTAACCTCGCGAACGAAAAAAAGTATTTTTAAGGTATTGGCTTTCTAATTCGACTGTACTGAATCTCGAACGATAATTGTACCACCGCGCTAACAAGTGCAAACGAAGATTCGATAATACGTTACCTGGCCGGTCGACTGTATAACATTTGTCAGGAAGACGTTTCGAACTTGTTTGGATTGTAAAGTAGCAGCTACGGCGCGTCTCTTCGTTACCTCGGCTTTCAAGAAAAGCGCGTTTATCAAAGCAATCGCGTTCTGTTGTATCTGCGGGCTCATACTTTGAAGATGTATCACCAAATTTGGAAGGGTTACTTCTTTTTCGACTTGGGCATATTTGCCGGACGAATTGAGAACGATGTTTTCAAGGATGCTCAAGGACGCCTCTATCACGTTGGCGTCTTGAATCACCGCCTGATTATTAACGTAACTCGCCACTTTGTTGATGAAAGGGGGCTCCAATATGTCCCAAGACACTATTCCATGGTCCATCAACTCGACGAACGACTGGAGCGAATACGCTAATTGACTGCCCTTGTATTTACCGCCTTCCACCTGTCGACAATTTTCATATTAACTCTTTTCATGATAACCCAAACAAACCCAAACAAAAACGGACCAATTTTTGTTTACTTTCATTTTTACTTCGAATTAACGAAAAATCGAAACGAAGAATTTACCGCCTGTTACCTGTGGATAATTTTCATATCGGCTCTGTCCATGATAGCTCAAACAAAGCCAAGCGAACCCAAACAATCCCAAACAAAAATAAAGCGATTTTCGTTATTCACCCGAACAAACCCAAACAACCCTAAACAAAAATAGACTAATTTTCGTTTACATCATGGACCGAAATAGCAAACGGTACTTCTTTCAGTTTTACTTTAAAATAAGTCAAAATAGAAACAAAGTATTCATCGTTCGTGTTTTAAAAAAAATTACTAACGAAAAAGCCTTTAGTGATATTCTAAAACGGAACGACGAGCGTCCTGCGTATCGTTAACCTAAAAAAAATACAAATTCAAACTTTGCACTCTTGAAACACAATATTTAGTTTTCAAGTATTATCATCCGACATCATATATTTTTATTCGTTGTAAATTGTTCAAAATCCTTAAAACTTTGAGGTAACTTTCTCAGCTGAGATCCGTGACGGGAATTTGTGAAATTAAAAATAAGGATAACGATTCTTCTATAAATCGAGTATGCAAAACCCGACTTTGTTTGGATTCGTTTGGATTCTGGGCTAAACTGTTTTTATATGTAGCGGATAAATTACCTGAGATATGATCAAAGCTAAACCCTGCTTATTGATAAATTCCAGAGCGAACGTTATGTCCGTACTGAGGGAGCTGAGTTTCTGCAGCGCTTTGGTTTTCTCTTCGGGCGTTCCGTTGTTCAATTTGGAAAGAATGTCAGCGGCGGTTTTGGAAGGTGAATGTTCTAGCCTCAGGACGCTGCCGTTCTTAACTTCGTTGCGATTCTTCTCCGTTATGTAGTTCTGATTGTTGTTTTCGGAAAACTGAAGGGAATAGGTCTCCGGATCGGAAAGGCCCCATCCGTTGCACAGTTCCTGAAAGATTCGACGTCAAAGTTGCGCACCGAAGACGAAGCGAGATATTAACGATTGAGGTAAAACTAATTCGTTGTACGAGTGACGATTTAATTTGTGATTGTAAGGGCAATCGGTAAGGAGAATAAGTAAGAGCAACCGATAATGGCAATCGGTAGGAGCAATCGAACCTGTATAATTCCAGTCAAGGGCTGCTTCTGATTAAACTCGATTAGTTGGGCCGCTTGACCCGTCATTTCGACGGCAATTTTCACGATGTTGGCATCCTTTTGGACAGGCATTTTGATTGTCTGTGTATACATGAATTTCAGTACTCGCGGATCAGACGTGATCGGCACTCGTGGCTTCTAAGTTCGTAAGCTTTTGTTTTTATAACTTCGTTCAAGCGTCGCAGATACGCATCCTGTCATCGTGATTACGCAGCCATTGTCGTTATACGCGACTTTTTTGGGCGGGCGATGATCGGAGAGAGGAAATGACAATATTATCGCGGTGGGTAATAGAGAGTTCCGTTGTATCGCAGTTTTATTAGATTTGATTAAAGTTCCTACTTTACCGATCGTCGGTAAGAACGAAAAATGCTGATATCGTAAACTAGCAACACCAGCCCGCTTCGCTGGGTGTGTATTTATATAAATTTAATTTTTAAAAATAATTCTCCATGTAAAACTGATTATTTTATTTTTAAATAAAACTACCAAAAACGTAATAAAACAATTAATTAAGAACAATAATTAACTCTTTGAATGAATCCGTCGCAATTCACATTAGTTCTGTTCAGCGATTTCATTTTCTTCCTGTCTTTTGTTTAGCGGGTAAAAATTGTCATCCACAAATAATTTTAAAAAATTTGTTCCGATCGCTACCAAATTTTACAGGATCAACCGCGAGGCCAATCCGAAGATTAATTAAAAATGTTATCGAAATCGGTGGATCCGTTTTGGAGTTTATAAGGAACATACATACAAGATTTGTCTTTAATAGATATAGATCTAAATACCATTATCTGCAGATCCACTTTATCAACTGATAAAATCGGACAAATTTTGGGATAAAACAGGACTTTTTATTAGCAAAATGCGGAGATTACCATCCATAGGTAATCCACTGAAAACGCAGGAAAATAAATCGGAAATTCCATAAATCTGCAATTAATGATTTATTTGTTAAAAATATTTGTGTCTCGTTATTGCTATCATTATCACGATCTGCCACTCGAATGCGAGCTTTTTTTTTATTATTCCTAAACACTGCTTACTTCAAATCTTCTTTATACATTTAAGATTGCATTCGATTTTCGTAAAAATATACAATTCGCTAATCTTTTGCGTAGTGTTAATTGAGTTTTTTTTAATCAGCAAACGTAAAATACGTTAAGACGTATTTACAATAAAGAATCTTTGCGTTAAGGGCATGACGAAAACACCTCCGTCCACTTGGAAATTTTGAAAGCACTGTTCTTTCAAACGGCTGAACCAATCGATACGAAATTTGTTGTGTGCATCGAAGACGATGGCACCAAGAGCCCTCCGGCCGCCATTTTGGATGAAAACGTTTAATTACTGAGAAATCACGATTTAAAACGTTTCGACTATCTCTCTCGCACTCGTGTGTTACGTAGCAATGTTCGTCATACCCTTAAAAGTATATCGTAGGTATTTGAGCTCAGAGCTTCCAATCCCAAGGTACACAGAGTACACCGTCGCTCATAACGGAATAATAATGCGTCACCCAGAGCATTACCCCGTCCAGCATTGGCGCTAAGATCAGTTTGTGCTTTAGCAAACGCTCGCAGCATTGAATCATCAAGTCGGGAGTTATGCTGTCGTCTTTGTTCAGACCCGCTAATGAGAGCTCCTTTATCGTTCTGTCGTGGATCTCACGCTCCACGTGTTTGATGCTGGTGAACACGGAACAAAGTTTAATAAGTCAATTTATGGATCGTATCATTTAGAAAGTTGAAGATTTTAGAAAGTTCGAGTTTTTAGAAAGTTCGAGTTTTTAGAAAGTTCGAGTTTTTAGAAAGTTAGAATTTTTAGAGAGTTCGAATTTTTAGAAAGTTCGAGTTGGAAAGTTCGAGTTTTTATGGAGTTCGAGTTGGAAAGTTCGAGTTTTTATGGAGTTCGAGTTTTTAGAAAGTTCGAGTTTTTAGGAAGTTCAAGTTTTTGGTAACTTCGACTATTTGGGATGTTCGAGTTTTTAGAAAGTTCCAGTTTTGCGAAGTTCGAGGTTTTAGAAAGTTCAAGTTTTTAGAAATTCGAGTTTTTAGGAAGTTCAAATTTTTGGTAACTTCGAGTATTTTGGGTGTTCGAGTTTTTGGGATGTTCGAGTTTTTGGGAAGTTCGAGTTTTTAGGAAGCTCGAGTTTCTGGAAAGTTCGAGTTTTTGAGAAGTTCGAGTTTTTATCAAATTCGAGTTCTTAGGAAATTCGAGTTCTTAGGAAATTCGAGTTCTTAGGAAATTCGAGTTCTTAGGAAATTCGAGTTCTTATGAAATTCGAGTTCTTAGGAAATTCCACTTCTTAGGAAATTCGAGTTTTTAGAAAGTTCGAGTTTTCAGAACAGTTCGAGTTTTGGGAAGTTCGAGGTTTTAGAAAGTTCAAGTTTTTAGAAATTCCGAGTTTTTATAAAATTCGAGTTTTTAGAAAGTTCGAGTTTTTCGAAATTTCGAGTTTTTGGAAAGTTCGAGTTTTTCGAAATTTCGAGTTTTTGGGAAATTCGAGTTTTTAGAAACTTCGAGTTTTTAGACAGTTCGAGTTTTTCGAAAGGTCGAGTTTTTAGAAACTTGGAATTTTTAGACAGTTCGAGTTTTTCAAAAGTTCGAGTTTTTCGAAAGTTCGAGTTTTGAGACAGTTCAAGTTTTTAGATAGTTTAACCGTTTAAACTTCATATGAACTCGCGTTCGTATGCCACGTGGTAATGTTTCCACTCGATCCATTATTTTCACATATCAGCGATTGCAACGGACTTACTTGTTATAGTGATGCAACCTTTTGGTCGCTTCCTCCAAGTTTTCAGTGACAAAGGTGACCAAAAGAAATCCTGGACAGGAGGATGGCACGATGAATTGGCCGGTTGGTGAAAGCATCAAAGGACCAGCTTCGCTATAGAACATTTTTACTGTGGCGAATACTTGTCTTTCAATTTGGCATCGACTTTAAAAAGAATCAAGTGCATACTCCAAGTTGATACTAACGCTTCAATAACGATCTCGTAGGAAGACAAATCGTTTGGCCACGTTTTTGGATAACTCCGACGCCCGCGATAATCCGAGAGCGTTGTTACGAGCTGTCGCAGTTGACTCTCGTATTGGCCTACCATCACCTTCGGCATGAACTTCCTGCACATATAGGATACCCTGAGCCTTACGGTCACTCAATTTATTGAATCTTTTACGCACCGTCGGCCAACTTTAATGTCGAGCAGTACGCGAGACACGGCTTTCTCAAATGCCGGAAGTCTCAAGAGCACTACGTCGTGTTTTTTCACGTTCTTAATTAGCTGTAACGCAAACAATGGATAAAAGTTAAGTCGATGATCCAGCGATGAATATTCATTTTTTCAAATTTCAGTTTTTCATTAAAAAATGAATTTGAGAAAAATTTCACTGGAATTAATTGAAAAGTAAACATTAAATTAGAAAATTTTGAAATAAAATTTCATGTTTTAATTCATTCATTTTTTAATAAAAAGGTCAATTTGATAAAAATTTAATTATAATTCATTTAAAAATAAACATTAAATTACAAATTTTTTAAATAAAATTCCATGTTTTTATTTCATTCATTTTTTTAATAAAAACATCAATTTGAGAATAATTTAATTATAATTCATTTAAAAATAAACATTAAATTGCAGATTTTTGAAATAAAATTCCATGTTTTCATTTCATTCATTTTTTATTAAAAAAATTAATTTGAGAAAAATTTAATTATAATTCATTTAAAAATAAACATTAAATTACAAATTTTTGAAATAAAATTCCATGTTTTAATTTCATTCATTTTTTAATAAAAAAATAAATTTGAGAAAAATTTAATTATAATTCATTTAAAAATAAACATCAAATTACAAATTTTTTAAATAAAATTCCATGTTTTTATTTAATTCATTTTTTAATAAAAAAGGAATTAAATTAAAAAATGAAATATAATTTTCTAAATATTTAATTTAATGTTTAATTTTTATTTAATTTTTCAATTCAATTTAATTTTTCAATTTAATTCATTTTTTCAAAGAAAAAAATGAATTAACGATTATTACACGTTCAATTGGAAACTCACGTCCAGCCAATTGTGCCTGACTTCGCCAGAGTTCAACATAACGCTACCCTCCAGACTGATGCCAGTGTCATTGGCGAACACGAGGGCTCGATTTTTCAAAGCTACCATTGGCTCCGGATGATGCTTCGCGAGGGCTTGAAAAGCCAATAAGCATCCTCTGTAGTGCGATATGTTCCATCCGCAGTCCCAAACGATACTCTTCAACCCAAGATTCTCGCAGAGCATCTTTTCGAGCTTTTTCACTTCTTCTCTCACCGGTCTGCAAGCCTCAAGCTTTACATGCGCTTCGTTAACATGTTTGTCCAGATATGCCCTAGAAATTATTTACCGTCGTGAGAGATTGGCTCGTCAAATACAATATATCAATATATAACCGTGCGAATGATAAAAATTGTTTCTCTCACTTGAAAGTATCCGGTTCGGAGCTGATCTTTCTCCTCATCAGTATAGATTGATAAATCGGATCATCCTCAAATTCTGAAAAGTCAACGCCTCTCCCCGTCTCCCAAAATTTAGATTTGTATCTTGGCTCGTGCGGCTTCTCATCTTGTATGTCATCGACAAACTTTGTTGGCAAGTTACACGTCTTCAGTATCGATATTATAGTCTTTTTGAGATCTACGTTGTTCAACTGTATCTTCACCAAAGTGAACTTTCCGGACTTTGATTCTTTCTCGTCCACGGAGCGCAAGTAGAAAGGCAGAGTCGTTGGCATTATTGGCCTACGCTGCTGCAGCGTCTCTATCACCGAGCTTAGCTGCTTCAGTGAATTTTCGTTTACTGTCTGCGGTCCAAACAAATCCAAGTTAAAATTGCTTTTTCTTATAAAAATTTAAGTTTTCTGTCTATAGTTTTTCATTTCCAACGTTTCACATAATTTCGTACAGTACAGAGCCGCTATATCGTTTTATTATAATATTAGTAGTAATCTTCAGCAATATGCTGAAAGCCGCATTCGTTTCCATTTCAGGTTATACTAAGTGCTTACGTTACGCCAAAACCACCTATATAAAAATCAGCTATTCAACAATGTTGGCACTGTGTTTGAATAATAATAATAACTTCATTATTTATCTTATATGTCAACAAAATAGTTAAGAAAAAAACTTACCATGATGAATACTTCATGATAAATTTTGTGCTGATGTTCTTGTTGACAAATAAGAAAAATAGTGTCGCTATTATTACAACTGCTGCAGGTTTTCAAATCTGATTAATGAAGATTTAAAATGATTGAAGATTAAAAATTAATAAAGATTTAATGATTGAAGATTAAAAATTAATAAGGATTTAATGATTGAAGATAAAAAATTAATAAAGATTTAATGATTGGAGATTAAAAATTAATCACGATTTAATGATTGAAGATTAAAAATTAATCACGATTTAATGATTGAAGATTAAAAATTAATCACGATTTAATGATTGAAGATTAAAAATTAATCACGATTTAAGGATTGGAGATTAAAAATTAATCACGATTTAATGATTGAAGATTAAAAATTAATCACGATTTAATGATTGAAGATTAAAAATTAATCACGATTTAAAGATTGAAGATTAAAAATTAATCACGATTTAATGATTGAAGATTAAAAATTAATCACGAATTAATGATTGAAGATTAAAAATTAATAAACATTCAAAGTTAGTAAAGATTTCAAATAAATTGAGGTTTAAAAATAATAAAGATTCAAAATTAGTAACCTTACTATTTTTGAATCTTTATTATTTTTTAATCTCAATTCATTTGAAATCTTTACTAACTTTGAATATTTATTAATTTTGTATCTCCAATCATTAAGTCTTTATTAATTTTTAATCTTTAATCATTAATTACAATTTTTCATATTAATAAAAAAATTGTAATTAATAAAGATTTAAAAACCTGCGCCAGTCATTCTAAAGCTGAAGATTTATCAAAGCTGTATGCCAATTGCAATCATACAGAAAAAGTTAAATTAAAAATTCTGAAATCTTAAATACGTAATAAAATAACTTTCCGATAGTTTGATGTGTAAACAGATTCGTTGAAACTGTAGGAAAGTGTTTTAATCTTTCATAATTGCTTTATGCGTTTTTATTTGATATTAAACTTTGCTGAGAACACAGCCATGAATTTTCCAACATTGGAATGCAACAAAAAAAAAAGATCCGTTTAGATTCTCCTCGTTCATTCTATAAACATCTTTTTTTTGGGATCTTTTTCAGAGATCCACGACTCGAATCGATGGTTGTAAATAATAGTAAAAAGGTCAAAGAGAATATTGTATCGATATTAGTACAAGACGAAGCAATTGAAATAGAAAATCGTCAAAAATAGTTTAGAACAAGAAAACTATCAAATGTGCTATTAGTGTGATAGATGGCAAGTGACTATTTCCTCAATTCTTCACAATTGTCTAATCAAATAGTCTTAGTACGTTTGAATTTATTCGTACGATTTCTAACAAACATATATCTTCTAGAAATATGAGAACCCGCCTTTAATACTGACTAGAGAACGGCTCGTGGGCAACAAAACATTTCTCATCGTAGCAGTGCTATAAATAGAAGCGAGAAGCGCGCCACTGCGTTTTCTGTTATGCACGCTGCGCATACCATTTGCATACGTATCCTGAATTTCGCACTGGAGAAGTAAATACAAGATAAACAAGTTATTTACCCTTTGAGTGGGAAATTGGCCGAAGAGATCAGGATGAACGGTAAAATAAAATGGTCTGAGAGCCGTTGAAATCTCCCCTGTACTCAAGGCCCTCACAGTGTCTTTTCTGCAAAAACTGCAATTGCGAAAAATTGTCAATTCGCGACGTTCTTTAACCTCGATACGAGCAAGGTTTTTTTTTACAGTGATAAAATGTGTTTGGGTTTGTTTGGGTTTCAATCAATCGGGTTTGTTTGAGTTTCAATCGATCGGATTTGTTTGGGTTTCAATCGATCGGATTTGTTTGGGTTTCAATCGATCGGGTTTGTTTGGGTTTCAATCAATTGGGTTTGTTTGGGTTTCAACCAATTGGTTTTGTTTGGGTTTGATTAGGTTTGTTTTTGTTTCAATCAATTGGATATGTTTGGTTTTCAATAACTTGGTTTTGTTCGGGTTTCAGTGAATCGAAAAACGGAAAATAGAGGGAAAGAGCATCGGCCTTATCAACGGCGCATCATTGCGATAAATGAGAATCCGTTATCAAGAAAAACACGATATTCTCACCATTTTCTCAGCGAGCAATACATCATGCTTGTAAAGGTCAATGTCGCGATCCGAAAACGTCATAACAGTAGAAATTTGTATGTATTATTTTATTCTACAAAAAGTCAACGATGTAGTAGAACTTCGCGATGTTGCCTCGAATGAGCGAGCGATTCTCGAGTATCACTTCAGTCAAATCATTTTTACTTGCTGGTGAAACAGAAAGCGATGTGATGAAAACAAAGCGAGAGTAATTTCGATAGCGACGCTCTTACGCGTACGTCGAAGCACGCACGCACGTACTGACGCTAATTCGCGACGCGACCTGAGAGTGTGGCGGAACAGCTGGCGCCGCCTGGATTTTTTCCGCCGTTTATGAGGTGTCGCAACGTTTGACGATGAAAGCTGACGGAATGAAACAAAAGCAACTAATAATTTAAGTTCGAATGCATTTTTGGAAAACCGATCGATATTTATCATCAAATAATATAGCGAAACGAATGAATCGATTCATCTACAAAGTAGAAATTAATGTTACGCAGTTTGCACGTAGCGGTTAAAATACGCTAGGGGTGGATAGGAGATATCTCGATAGGAACAGCTGATTATTGCACAAGTGCGCATGCGCCATGAGCCGACAAACAATTCCTCACAAACAAAAAGCCGTAACGTCGATGTTCTGTAAAGTTACTATTCATATGCTTGCGCCCATTTACTTATCAGTATTCGTGTCACTTTGTACCAGCTGTCAAAGAATTGTCGATAAACAAGCTTTAAAAATAATTTTGTGATTGAACCGAATTCGCTCTCTACTACCTGAAAATTTTCACTTTTTGAAAATCATGTTCCGAATTAATTTCGTGATATTTACGTTTCATTTTGTTCGCGTAATAACGCGTCGATATTAGAAGATCGAACATTTTGCCGCGCAGACCTACCGAGTGACACTCCTCGGGCGGCCATCTTGTTTTTCGCGTTTACCTCGATGTATTGTTTTGACTTTCCGAATCGAGCGTCAGAGACTCAGCGAGTGGCTGCTGGTGCGAATGCCCCTTCTATTATGTTGGATCTAATCTTCGAGCTGAGATCTTCAGCTTAGTCGGCTTTGGATATTCCAGCGAGTTAAGTCGGGGCTTAAGAGGGGCAGAATAATGAGGAATTAACGAGAAACGGTGTGGCGAATAATCGGAATGGATATCCTATTGACGTTGTGCTTTAACTGTCACTCGTCCACCGTTTGGTCAAGTTGAACGTCATGACCGACCCTGGTCTCGTCTCAGTCTTCTCAGTTACGTGAAAAATCTCAGCGATGCTGCAACCCGTTCCAGATCGTTGCTCCGACGCGATAGGAAAAACGTAGACAACGAAAAAAACGCGGCATCAAAGGGCTTCTCAACCCAAACAAACCCAAACCAACCTAAACAAACCCAAACAAACGTCGGATTCGAACGAGCCTCATCGGCACGAGCATTATCGAAGAACCGGAAATTCGTAAGTTTGCGATTTTATTGATTCTCTGTCATTTCTCAATTTGACAACCCAAACAAACCCAAACCAACGTCGAAATGCTAACGTGTCTCATCATCGGCATCATCATCATCAAACCGTAATTTTTCGATTTTATTTTTTCCCCTCATTTCTCCATTTCACAAATGTCGAAGAAATAATAGAACGCGTACCCAAAAACGTGACCTAATTCACTGATTTTCCAACTTTAACAAAAGTCGCTAAAGTCGTTTTTTCGTACAAAAACAAAAAATACGTTATTTTTCTTCGAACGTTTCGTTTAAAATTGGAGAAAGCACCATGGAGTATCCAGTGAACAGGAGGCCCTTACTGGGAGTCGGAAGCGATAGCGAATTCGACGACGAATTTGAGACAGAAGTGGAAGACACGAGTGTGTCCGTACCTGATCAAAAGCCACTTTTTAAGATCCACCAGCCGACGGACAAGTTTCATCTTACTTACATAGTTTTTTATCTACTGGGAATGAACGTGCTGATACCATGGAGTTTCTTCATGACCGCGAATGATGTAAGTGTCTTTGACTTAAAAATCAATTTCACAAACCATCCAGTAACCATCGATCGGTTATCAGTCGACGCACGATCTCACTTTGTACAATAATTCCCGAATCTCGGCTATTTTTAAATTCTGACGGAATCTCTCTTATAAAACCGACCCAAAATTTTCGATTGAAATAATGCGATAAAAAAAACAAATAGAAGATTTCCCACTTTTCCCACAGGAATTTAGTTTCAACAATATTCAATAAAGGATTTTTCAGTTCTTCTACTTTTGTCGGAAATTGCATTTCTTATACGATCCGTTCGACAAGATGATTTATACTTATATCGCTTCTTGGAAATTGATACACGATTATCCAACTCCGCCCACTAATCGAGTTACAATACCGATAGAAAAGTGTGCAGAATTTTCCATAAATCCGAATATCGATTTCCCATTTATGGAATTTCTAATATTCATGTTTGTTTTTTTTTTCTAAAAGTACTGGATGTACAAATTCAGGCAAATACACGAGAACAATACAGGCCACAACAATTACACCCACACTGAAATACTGGAGTCCAGAACGGATCTCCAAGCAAATTTTACGTCGTATTTAAACGTATCCAGCGCACTGCCGAATACACTGTTTTTAATAGTGAACACGTTTATCAGTAAGAGGTAACGTTAGCTTGGATATTGAAACGTCACCTGGAAACTAAAAACCCAACGATCAGCGAGTTTGTTTTCTTTCACCAGAATATCGCTGAGTACGAGGATGATTGGATCTCAAATTGTGATATTGATTTTATTTATCATGACGACGGCTCTAGTAATGGTTAACACGGACGAGTGTAAGTTGAGCAGTATTTGATACCTCGATTGCTAGTGTTTATTGATCTTCCGTCCAAACCCAAACAAACCCAAACGAACGAACTCTTTGTCGTTTCAGGGCAGCAAGATTTTTTAATCATGACTCTTACGACCTTCGCAATCGTAAATGGTTCGTGAATTGATTTAATATTATTATTATTTCTGAATAAAATTGGCAAAATTAATTTTTTCTTCTTTGTATGACAGCTGTCAGCGCTATATTCGGTGGTAGTTTGATGGGCATCGTGGGTCGTTTCTCACCAAGGTATATAACTGCGATGTCCGGTGGTCAAGCTTTGGGTGGAATTTTTACCGCCCTGACAGAAATTTGTGCTCTTTGGATCGGTGCGAGTCCGGTCACTTCCGGTCTCGTTTATTTCATAATCGGTGACATTGTACTGCTCATATCGCTCATATCCTACGTTGTTCTCGAAAAAATGGTGAGTTTTGCTTCCCTCAAGTTTTCTTCGAGAGAAATATTCTTAAATATTCGAAATATTCTAAAATATTCTAAAATATACTGAAATATTCTAAAATATTCCAAAATATTCCAAAATATTCTAAAATATTCCAAAATATTCTAAATATTTCGAAATATTTGAAGATATTCGAAATATTCAAAATATTCGAAAAATTCAAAATATTCAAAATATTCGAAATATTTGAAGATATTAAAAATATTCAAAATATTCAAAATATTTCGAAATATTCGAAATATTTCGAAATATTCAAAATATTAAAAATATTCGAAATATTTGAAATATTTCGAAACATTTCAAAATATTTGAAAATATTCGAAATATTTCGAAAAAGAAGCTTCGTGAATAAACGAAAGAAAGCTCAGCTCAAAAGGTAGAAATCGAGGGATTCGTATTTTATCCGATAAACGTACAAATCCAACGCATACAGCGTTTCTATAAATTCTGTCACTCGCTGTGTCATCGATGACTAATAATCCGTACTGTATCGCCTAACCGTAAATGCGCTGCAGCTGGCAGCCTCAATCATCATCATGAAAAATAGTTAGTCATTATCAGTGCCGGATTAACCAGATTGCAGAAATAAAAAATATTACCACCTTCAATGATCACTTCCCGCCGCACGAGAAATTCTTACTCGAGGCGCCTCGGTAAATTGCTTGTACCAAGCATAATATGACATGTATGTTAATGAACAAATTTGAGAAGACTGTTGAAATATACAACAACAAATCCTGAAAATTTCGGTTGGATAGGATATTTCTTTTCTTCTCATAAAAAAATCCTCGAAAAAATTCGATTTTTTGAATCGTCTAAAGCAGGCTCCCCCCTTAATCCAGAACTGGTAATTTTCATCAACCAAGTATAAGGTAACGTTCGTTTACTCAACGTGGAAAATTTGTTCGCAGGCATTTTTCAAGCACCACATGATAGAAGAAACGAGAGTATCGGTGGAATCGAATTATTCGGTGAACGACGAAGTTACATTTGTGAGGGGTCACGTGGTGTCGTACAGCCGAATCTTCAAGAGAGTTTGGCCTTACGGGTTGAGTTTGTTTCTCGTATTTTTCGTGAGCATCTCGGTGTATCCGGCAGTAACCGTACTCGTCGAGAGTGAGGACAAGGGAAACGGCAACGCGTGGAATGGTTGGTAACCTCAACGATATCGTTGGATTTTCGTCGATTAAGGATTAGATGAGATTTCGAAAATTCATCAATCTCTAGTAAAATTGCTCGGAGAAGGAAATTTGACTCGAGAAATATAAGACGGAGCCGCGCCCGCGATAGACTTGGACGGAGCCTCGGCTCGGTAGAACAATGACATAATATCACGCGACAAAATATCATCGACGAAATATCACACGACAAAATACCACCCGAACAAAACGTCGTTGTTTTGGTTTGTTTGTATGTTTGGGTTTGTTTGTTTGGGTTTCTACGCGTATATTTATTTGGGTTTGTTTGTGTTTCTTTGCATGTGTTTGCTTGGCTTTATTTGATTTTGTTTGTATGTTTGTGTTTGTTTGGGTTCGTTTGCATGTTTCGGTTTGTTCGTCTTTCTTTGCATAAGTTTTTTTGGCTTTGTTTGATTTTGTTTGTGTTTGTTTGTTTGTTTGTGTTTCTTTGCGTGTGTTTGTTTGTTTGGGTTTCTTTGCGTGTGTTTGTTTGTTTGGGTTTTTTTACGTGTGTTTGTTTGTTTGGATTTTTTGCGTGTGTTTGTTTGTTTGGGTTTTTTGCGTGTGTTTGCTTGTTTGTTTGGGTTTGTTTATATGGGTTTGTTTGTGTTTTTTTGCGTGTGTTTGTTTATATGGGTTTGTTTGTGTTTTTTTGCGTGTGTTTGTTTGTTTGTTTGGGTTTGTTTGCGTGTGTTTGTATGTTTGGCTCTATTCGGGTTTGTTCGCGTGTTTTTGTTTGCGTTTGTTTCTATGTTTACCTCTGTTTGGGTTTCTTTATTTCTGTGCTTCCTGGGGATATTCTATCGTTGTGATGTTTTGTCATGTAATCAAGTGACATGGAACCAAAAATAGCGATTCCCACTCATTTTTACAAATACATTATTAAAACTTACGATTCACTTACCAAAACGTGTCTTTTGAATATGGCTACGCTATTCTACCCTCCAACTCGTGGCATTAGCCAAATTCCCTATTTTACATAATTTTCATCACGGCATGGCAATAGAATCAATAATGTTTTTTTTTTTTCGATTTGAGAAATTTTTAGAGAAGACAGTCGTTCGTCTATCAATTTGATATCAGCCAATCGAATTTGCTGAAATTCTGAAGACACGTTAAGAAATTCGTGAGAAACTATTACTCCCCTTAAAAACGTTTTAATCCACGTATCGCTTTTCGAATACTGCAACGTTTCAAATATTTTCGCAGACATTTACTTCGTACCGGTGGTGACTTATCTGACCTTCAGTATCGGCGATTACACGGGACGTCTACTATCCGGAGTAGTCTTATGGGTGACTAAAACTGACTTAATGATATGAGTATAATAAGCCTGAAGTTTTCATCGTTGCGTCAGAACTTTTTATATTCCGATTTCTTTATTTTCAGTACTTTCAGTACTTTCAGTATTTTCATTATTTTATACTTCTAATTTTTACTAGTATTAATTTATATTTTTATTTTTCTATTTGTTTTCAGTATTATATCTCATATTTTTATTTTTTTATTTTCAGTATTTTACGATATCTATTAGGCGTAGTAAAAAGAAATCCATTATTTTCTGCAGTCAGCCAATCACAAAACCGTCGCAAAAGTTTTTTTTAGTACGGCAACCATTTTTTCAAAATCAATATTATGGATTTCTTTTTGTTACACCTTATATCTTACGCAATATCGTTTTTTTAGCTTCGAATAGTAGATTTCTATACGACGCTTGTAAAAAATGTCGCGTCGTTTTCCTGATGATTTTTTGTAAAACAAGATTTGAGAAATTGGAAAATTATTTTTCAACTTCTCGAATAATTTTCCATTTCATTGGAAAATAGTTTTCCAGAAAATAATTTACCAATTGCTCGAATAATTTTCCATTCCATTGAAAAATAATTTACCAATTTCTTGAAAAATTTGCCATTTCATTAGAAAATAATTTATCAATTGCTCGAATAATTTTCCATTCCATTGGAAAATAATTTTTCAATTTCTCGAATAATTTTCAATTCCATTGAAGAATAATTTACCAATTTCTTGAAAAATTTGCCATTTCATTAGAAAATAATTTACCAATTAGAAAATAATTTACCAATTGCTCGAATAATTTTCCATTCCATTGAAAAATAATTTTCCAATTTCTCGAATAATTTTCCATTCCATTGAAAAATAATTTACCAATTTCTCAAATAATTTTCCATTCCATTGGAAAATAATATTCCGTTGGCATTCCAATGTTGGAAACTTCAATCTCGTTGAATATGAAATTCTCAGGAGGTAACGTGTACTAAATTTGGATAATAATTTTCAGCCAAGTGGAAAACCTTGGAAACTGATAGTCCTCTGTGTGCTGAGAGTTTTGATGGTGCCAGGACTGATGCTGTGCAACGCTCAGCCGCGGCACAACCTTCCAGTCTATATCGACAACGATCTGTATTACATTCTCCTGACGATCGCGTTTGCGATTACGAACGGGTATCTCTGCAACATTTCCATGATCCTTGCGCCAACGTGAGTAACGAGGAATGGGATTATTGGGTTCCGTGTCATCTAGTTACAGGACAATATATCACCAACGAAGTATCACACGATAAAATATCACTAGGAAGCGCAGAAACAAACCCAAACCCAAACAAACCCAAACAATGTTTTATCGTGTGATATTACGTCATGCTCGGCTGATGTCATGTTAACCCAAACAAACTGAAAAAAACCCCAAACAAACCCCAACACACCGAAACGAATCCAAATAAACCCAAACGAACCCAAACAAACACACCTAAACAATGTTTTCGTGTCATGCAAACCCATACAAACCCAAACAAACCCAACACACCGAAACAAATCCAAACAATGTTTTATCGTGTGATATTACGTCATGCTCGGCTGATGTCATGTTAACCCAAACAAACTGAAACAAGCCCAAACACACACCCAAACACACCCAAACAAACAAACGAACCCAAACAAACACACCTAAACAATGTTTTCGTGTCATGTCAGCCCAAACAACCCAAACAAACCCAACACACCGAAACGAATCCAAATAAACCCAAACGAACCCAAAAAAACACACCTAAACAATGTTTTCGTGTCATGCCAACCCAAACAAACCCAAACGAACCCAATCAAACCCAAACAAACCCCAACACACCAAAACAAACCCAAACAAACCCCAAAACACCGAAACAAACCCAAACAAACCCCAACACATCGAAACAAACCCAAACAAACCCCAACACACCGAAACAAACCCAAACAAACCCCAACACACCGAAACAAACCCAAACAAAAACCCAAAAAGTGTTTTGTCGTCTGATATTATGCCGTGCTTGGCTCATGTCGTGTCAACCCAAACAAACCCAAACACACCCAAACAATGTTTTGTCGCGTAATATTGTTGAGCTACAGATAATCGCGATGATAAATCATAAGCCTGTAACTCGATAGCCTCTTTACACTTGATCGCAGGGTCGTCGATGGACACGACAAGGAAATCGCTTCAGCCATGATGGGAGCTTTCCTCGGATTGGGATTGACGGCCGGCTCGGCGCTCAGCCTCGTCCTCGTTCGAGTACTCTAATCGCCATCTTTTATTCCGATTATCGCTACGAATTCGAATTCGCAGCTCGAAATCAAACGCGTCGGGTAATATCGAATCAACGATATAACTGCTGATCGAATGGAAATCGTTTTTCTTTTTCGTTGCTCCGGCAAAAAAAAAAAAAACTAAACAATTCCAAGCGACACTGACCAAAACAAAATACACATTTTGTACCTTGCTCCGTTAACGTGACAAATTCGTCACGAGTTTCCTCGAATATTCGCGCAAATTCCTTGACTTATTATTTATTTTTTTTATTTTCAATCTTTCGAGATAATCGAGAATTTTTAATGTCTTTGTTTTTTTTTTACTGATCGAGAATACCTTGCCCCCAAAAAAGTTCGTTAACCCAAATAAACCCAAACAAGTTCACTCGAAATTCGCGTCGATCGTGGTTCCGAGGAAAAAAAATCTAGACGAATTTATGTAAATAAATTTTAAACGGATGTACATTAATTATGGTGCAATAGACACGATCTGTCAATCTTAAGCACGTTATTCGTCGAGAAACGCAGTTACGGAAACGTAAGGCTGTTATCGATAAATTTTTGTTTATCGTGAACGTATTATTCGGGAAGAAACTTAGAAGGCGTCTGGACGCCAATTGTAACGAGGATTCGTACATTAAGGTGTGTCGAAAAAAATGAACTTTCATCACTGCATATTTTCGAGTATTAAATTTTACTCTGCGGTTTAACTGGACTAATTCGACGACTAAATATCGTTGGTCGATCTCGTTGAAGTTTTTTCTTTCATTTTAATGCCAAATTCTAGATATTTGCTAAATGCTTATTTGCAAATATTTATTTTTAGATATTTGCTAAATGCTTTTTTGCAAATATTGGTATTCTTGATAATTTTCAAAATGCTTTTTCGCAATTTTTTTTTTCTCGATAATTTGCTTGGGTGTCTAGATAATTTGAAAATTAATTTTTGAATGAAAAATAAAAGAATTAAAAAATTGAATTTTTTTTCCAGATAATTTAAATAAGGCTTTTTTGTTAAATATTTTTTGTAGATAATGTGCATTTCGTAACCCAAACAAACCCAAACAATACGAAATCGTTTTAGAGACTCGTAAGCTTGAGAATAATGAACGAGAATTTGCAAGTGATATTAAATTGTTGATATTTGTCAAGATAAAAATTCAAAAGTGGATTATTCGCAAAACTTAATTTTTCCATGAATTTTTGGTGTATTTACTACCACATTAAAAGTAGGAATGAAGTTTCTTTTCGGCACACTCCGTTGAATATTACCGAAGTATTTACTCAAGCCATGATGATTCACGTCTACGTATTTATTAAGAAGCCGAGATTTCTATTAGGGCGATAAAAGATCGTTTGATTAGTCGAAAATTGTAATCGCATCGAGTTTACGTTCCGTTATCGATAATCAATCGATGTGACAGCGATTGTAAAATAATTGTATCGGAAAATAAGAATGGACGTAAATCAGCACAATTTAGTAATAAACTTTGATGGTCGTGACTCGAGAAGTGATTTTCATTCTGAAATTGTGTGGAATCCAAAGTTGAGCACTTTTTTTTTTCAATTGGATGAAATCAGGGATGGAACATCTTAACGCTCGTTTATTGGAGCGAACACTGCTTTCATGATCGATACTGTCGTTCCTTGTCCGTCAGCGGTACGAAAACGACTCCCATCAGATTGGCCTTTTTTATTTTGCCATCAGTCGTTTTTTCGACTTGAACGAGAGTTTGGTCAGAATTTTCTGGTCCGACTGGGACGATCATACGACCTCCGGGTGCCAATTGATCAATCAACTGTGAACAGTTACGCAGATGATTTATAATCAATCTTCTGTAAAAATATCAATGCGACGCAGGGAGCCAAAGTTCAACTCACCGATTGGGGAGTTTCGCGAGCTGCTGCGCCAACGTGTATCGCGTCGTAAGGAGCGTGTTCCGGACAACCCAATCTTCCGTCACCGACTGCAAAATGTCAATCAGCGAAAATTGTTGCAACCTTGCGCTTCGCTCTACGATGAAAGTTAACCGATCAATCGAAGGACGAAGAATATTGAAGAATGAAACAAAATTATCCATCGGTCATAAACAAAATGAGTTTTTTCTTAGTTGTGCCGCGGACGTACAATTTTTTTTGAAATATCATTTCTTCGTATGCTCTCTTTGCATTTTATAATTTATTGAGAATTATTTCTTTCCTTAGAGTTTGTAAATATCTACATATTTAATTACATTAATTAATTTAATTTAAATAGCTAAATATTTAAAAACTTTAAGGGTAGAAATAATTCTGAATAAAATATAAAATGTAAAAAGCGAATATGAAGAAATGAAACTTCATTTTATTCCTCAATTCTTCTTATTTTCAATAATAAAAATAAGACGAATTATCTTTTATCGCCTGATTAAAAAATATCGACTTTGTTCCAGAAACGTTATTATTGATTAGCGACTACTTTTTGAACGAGCCAGAATAAACGACCATTTTTTTCAGATTCTCTTCGCTTTAATTCATGCACTTTTCTAAAGATTTATTTCATGGCATTTCCAGATAATATTGAAGACTTTTCTAGTTTTTGTCGATATACCGGAGAGAAAGACTTTTT
Source organism: Ophioninae sp. A BG-2022a (assembly GCA_030523105.1). Taxonomy (NCBI): domain Eukaryota; kingdom Metazoa; phylum Arthropoda; class Insecta; order Hymenoptera; family Ichneumonidae; species Ophioninae sp. A BG-2022a. Next base: position 14,998 of record JAPYZI010003319.1, on the reverse strand, counting down.
TCAGCGTATCAAGAAAGTTGGATTAATGAATTTTACCGACTAAAGTGACGCGTCCGGAGTTCAAGAGGTCAGGCCTATCGTTTTGTATGTTACGCTGAGCCAACGCTTGAAGTTCCGGTATATGATCGATCCCAACAGCCAATCCCTGGTCGCCGAGCATTACTCCCATGCACGCGGTCAAGTATCCGGAGCCTGAGCCAACGTCCAGTGCTCTATTGCCGGGTCGCAGTTTGTCTTCAAGCAATTCCAGGGCATAGGCGTGCTAAACAATTTTCTATTGTCTTCTAACTTGTAAATCGTCTTTTGACTTTTTTCTTATATCTTTACATTAGCTTAAATTTACGAGACGAGCGGACTGTGGACTAAATTCTAGAATACAGCTGTTGCGTCTGTTACCGGCTGACAATTGCAAGTGAAACAATCAAAGGCGTCAATTTTTCTATTGGATTAGTTTCGGAACTTGATTTATGGGTCGTACCGAGGAAAAACAATTTGTAAATTAGTTTGAGATCATTTGGTATTTGTTTGGGTTTGGGATAATTTGGTATTTGTTTGGGTTTGGAATAATTTGGTATTCGTTTGGGTTTGTTTTTAGGGTTAATTTGGGTTTGTATATTCTAGAAATGTTTAAACATCTATATCTGCACTGATCAATGGGAAATTTCTTTTGATCTGTATTCAAGAATATTTTCAATGCTTTAAGAGTAAACATGCGTCCGAATGATTACCATGTGCGGTGCACTTATGGTAACGCCAAATCCAATCCCCTGAGGAGCATCCAAGTAAGGACTACCAGAAGTTGTGTATTTGGCTCTGTCCACTGCGCACATAGTGTCGAAAACTCTCTCCGATGTAACGACTTTTGCCCCTATTACAAAGCGGACGAAGAGGATTAGGGAAGAGACATTAGATTGACATCGATCAGGCTCGATATTGATAATTGAAGGTGATCGTCCTGGTCGAACGAAAACGAATATTTTGGAGGTTATGTCGACGGGACTTCGATACGAGCGAAGCGAAGTTGGAATTTTATGAGTAAAAGTACGAGATATTTACTTTTCAGGTATTGTACGAGGTCCTTGTTGGTTCTTCCATTGTAACGGCCAAACGCAGCCATATTTAGGAGGGAACAAGTTAAAAACCAGACTAAAACGTACACAAGAAAATTCTCATATTGACGCGCAATTTTGATGCCGGCGTAACGCGAGTTTCGCGACGGATTTACCTCCGTGATAAACGAAAAACGACTGTCGGAACGTTAAACAAATTTTTCGATCGCTATTCAAAAATCTCACTGAAAAATATTTGCCCTTATCAGTGTCGAACGGTCTTTACATCTTTAGGGTTCCGAAAGTTTTTATTTACGGTAGGGAAACTGAACGCGACGAGCGAAATAAAAAAAAAAACGAAAACGCTCTCGATGCGAAATGACTAGATAAGTGGGAGGTCGCACGGTCCACTGCGGAAATACGATTTCACAACAGTCGAATTCAATCTATCTTTAGATTCGAGATGCACAGCTGCAAACTCCTCATTCGCTATGTAGTGAGGTTCGGCAGGGTCAACGAAGTCACATGTACATAGAAGAATAGTTCTTATGGGCGGCGTGAAGACTGAAGTACACTGCGACCCAAACTGCCGCCTAGCGGCGCGACGAGCGACCAGCTGTTATGGAGGACCGTAAAGTTAGCCACGCACCTTGAGCAATCGGATTTTTTTATTATATTAAAATAATATTATATTAATATATTATATTGCAAAGCGTGAAAATTGCAAATTTTATGGAGATGGGTTCTGAATTCGCTTTTGGATGAAGAAGGCTTCAATACCCCTAGGTATGAGACTCCAACGTTTTTGTTTCGATTCTGAAACAGTTTTGGGGGTCTACACAATCGAAAGTTTTCGGCTGATTACAAAATCATCGAATTTTCGTCGAAAGCACTGAACACAGCAAAAAAAAACGCGTTTTACGATTTTTTAAAGAAAATTTTGGATTTTGGGGGAAATGAATAGTAGATTCGTGCTTAGGGGATAAAATTACATCGAAATGGATCAATAAAAAAATATTAAAAATCCAATTTCTTTTTTATTTTTGCGGAAAAAAAAGTGTTTTCTTTAAATCATCGGTAACTTCTTTTCGCTAGAATTTGATACTCCAGTGTGTGCTCAATCTCTTCGTTATGATTTTCTCTTCAAAATTCTTTTTTAATCATTAAATTCCGATGATTGTTCGATTTTTGGCAAAATTTGAAAGTTGGACCATTGATTTTTGCTAATTTTTCTATACATACCGCTTTGCCTCTTTTTTCGATTTTTTAAGTGGACTTTCTGGGAAAACAGTACGAGATATCGATACGAATCGAAGACAATTATTTAAGTTAGGCAAAAACTTTTTGCAAACACACCAATTGAATCACAATAGTGTAGAAGAAGCTCATTCTACGACCTTTTGAAGTCTCGTGATTTTTGAGATTCCGGAAAAGTGGCCAAGGATGTCGAAATTTTTTTTTCCATTTTAAAAGTTTTAAAGGCTCTATTTAATGATAAATTTTTCGCTGATTACAAATATGCCCGAGTTTTTGCCGAAAGTGCAAAATTGGACTGGGGAAATGTAAAAAAACGTTACTAGAATATTTTTTTGACGTTTGTCCCTAGAAATGGAGCGTTCACGGCGAATTTGTCTTCAAGGCAGAAAAATACATAGACTATAACTCTATCCCGTTGTTCTGTAGTCCACGGTGGGGGGGTTTGTTTGGATGGCGCTGCGTGCTGCTCAGCTAGTTTCACGCCGTCGACGATTCGATCATTTATTTGCAAATTATCGTCGTCCAGTGCCACCAATCGCCATAATCCAAAATATATAATTCAACATTATATTTTTGTTCAACGTTACACACGTGTATATATTCTATTTCGCCTTTAGCTTCATAAATATCGGATATAATTTCATTTCTCATATCTGGGAATATAAAACATAGTCATCGTATCTATGTACAATATACATCGAAATGTACGAATAATACAGCAATAAATAATACGGACAGAGACTCCCAACTTTGCGTAGACTTTTCTTCAACGTTCAAAGCGAATGATATTATAAAAATAACGAAGAATGATAACTTTCGATATATCGAAGTTCTAAATTGTATGTATAACCTCAAAAATCGAATACATCGAAAACGATGGCGCATCGCAAAAATTCCTTTTTCTCCGGAGGTGGATTGTTTGAAACATCAAATAAAACATAATAAAACGTGAAAATAACTTTTTCGTCGACATTCTAAAAGCTAAAAACCTAAGTGTGTAATACTTTACACAGTACCACCGTCGCTCTCATCGATTTGATACTCATTTTGTTTCGTGATTCGCGGACGTTCGTGAAAAAATTAACCTATCTCGGGTGACGATTCAGTTGCTCAATTGGGTGCTAGGATCGGTGAGAAGGACGTAAGATACATGCATCAATTTTTTCGTCGTTACAACGCCGTTTTCGTCTTTGTCGATTTGAACGAGATCTTGAAACCTTTGGTATCCCTCGAATGCCACGACGGGACAGACCATTCGGCCACCGAGTGCGAGCTGCTTCGTGAGCTGAAAAAATAAATATGGACAAAATCCAGAATCTTCACGAGGCCTCAACTTTCAACGGCCGTTTTCGTGATTTCGTTTTCAACTGAGCTGTGTAGAGAAGATAGGAAACTGACACGTTCGCATAAAATGCGATTGACATTTTTAGGTTATCTTTTTGTACCCATCGCTTCAATAAACAGAATGGAAACAGGAAGTTGCGATTTTTTGTCCCAAACCTCGTATTTTATTCTTGTTCTCCACCTGGTGGTAGAGAATCGAAGTTTCACTGGAATTTAATAATTTTATTTGCGGAATTATATGTACCTCGTCCGGTAGTGATTCCGCAGCAGCACCAACGTGAATTGCGTCGTACGGACCTTCCTCGGGATATCCGAGACGACCATCGCCCTCTGAGATAATTAACGAACGTTCGGTCAGACTCTTGGCATTCCTAACAGTATCGATGACATATATGTGTAATAGATGTTCACGCGAGAGCGGATTTGAAAAGGGATAGGGCTGAGTTAACTCTGCCTCTTCGATTTACATTTTGAGGTTAAGTTTGCCTTTCCTGTACAAATTTTTAGATTATGTTTGCCTCTTTGATTCGATTTTTTAGGTTGTTTCCGCTTCGATTCAAATTTTTAGGTTATGTTTGCCGCTTCGATCCGAATTGATAGTTTAAGTTTGTCTCGATGCAAACTTTTAGGTTAAGTTTGCCGATGAATGTTACGTAACACTTGATAAAAAGGATCACTCCAGCGATCTAAAGAATTAATACTCGTAAACATCGAAGTTTAAAAAACGATTTTTTCTACCCCTCTTATTCCGCATCAATTATATGAAAACAATAAAGAAACATTGCCGAAATGCTTACCGATAAATTTTATTCGTCCTTCCTTCAAGAAGTGAGGACAATCATCGGCGACGTTCCTCTTCGAGATCTCGATCAGTTCAGGTATGTGCTCAAGTCCGATAACTCTACCTCGCGGACCAACCATGAAAGCCATACAGGCGGTTAGATAACCCGAGCCTGAACCAACGTCGAGGGCACGAGCTCCGTCTCGTAACTGATCCGTCAGAATCGACAGAGCGTAAGCATGCTGCACAACAGAAAAACATCGAGGGTGTCAGTTGTGACATGCGATACAACGAATTACGACGAGGTTAATGACGATAGCCCGGAAAACGCTTTTTATGCATTTTCGATATCGCAAATCTGTACCCCCTCCCGCCCCTCGACTTATGTTTCGTTATTTTCATCTTTGATCTGAAAATTTCCAATGTTGATAAATCGACTCCGACGAGTCGTATTTCAATTTCTCGTTGATAAATTTTCAGTATTTTCGTAACGGAGTGATTAATCATCTTGAAAAGCAATCGATCGGTCGAGATTTTATTACTCCCTGTGGAGAGGTTATGTTACCATGGTAATTTAAGAGCACGACGAATATTACCACGTGACACACGAGTGCGAGAGAGATAGTCGGAACGTTTTAAACCGCGATTTCTCGAGAATTAAACGTTTTAATCCAAAATGGCGAACTGGAGGCCCTCGGTGCCATCGTCCTGAATACATATGACAAATTTCATACCAATCGGTTCAGCCGTTTGAGAGAATAGTGCTCTCAAAATTTCGAAGTGGACAAAAGCGTTTTCTCGGTTTCTCGTCGCGATTTCTTAAGAATGAAACATTTTTATGGAACTCAAAATTTCGAAGTGGACAAAAGCGTTTTCTCGGTTTCTCGTCGCGATTTCTTAAGAATGAAACATTTTTATGGAACATTGCGAGTGGGGGGACTTCCGTGCCATCGTCCTGAATGCACACGACAAATTGGAGAGGAAGATCCAATGTGTAATGCAGAAATCGCAGATTAAGGTTAGTTTACAATTACGGGGTTAAAACTGTTGAAAGTTAACAAAATTCAAACTTCAAACACGTTTTTAGCGATATTGTGGTTTTTGTAACGACGCACACGATTTCTGGATATCTAATGAACGAATTTGGTTGAAATTTGGTAGTCCCATTTGGTGCAATGCAAACTTAGCCTTCGTCGATGTTTTTCTATTAATGCGATGAATTTACAATTAAATATTGTAAATTCAATTAAAACCTTCTTTTAAACATTTTTTAATGTATTTAAACAAAGTTTTTTTTAATACAAATACATTAAATAATTCGTTATTAAAAATAATGATGCCTTTTTTTTGAAAAATTGATAAAAATATCGATATTCGTCAATTCTCACCATATGAGGAGCACTGATCGTTACGTTGTATCCGATTCTTCGTGGCCGATCCAAGTATGGATCCGCCTCGTGACAATATCGTCCCCTATCGACGGCGATCATCGCTGCCATGGCAGCATCGGTTGTCAATATTTTGGCATCTGCGTGTCAATTTGAAAAAATATTTTTCTTTTTTATTATCGTTTTGAAAACCATATTTTTGACAAATCATGGTTTTAAGAAATTAGATTTTTGAAAAATTGTTCTGACAAAACATGGCTTAACAAAATTATGTTTTCGAAAAATCATAGTTCTGAAAAATGATATTTTTAAAAAATCATAGTTTTGAAAAATGATATTTTTAAAAAATCATAGTTTTGAAAAATGATATTTTTAAAAAATCATAGTTTTGAAAAATAATATTTTTAAAAAATGATAGTTTTGAAAAATGATATTTTTAAAAAATGATAGTTTTGAAAAATGAAAATTTAAAAAAATGTTAGTTTTGAGAAATGATATTTTTAAAAAATCATAGTTTCGAAAAATGATATTTTTAAAAAATCATGGTTTCGAAAAATGATATTTTTAAAAAATCATAGTTTCGAAAAATGATATTTTTTAAAAATCATAGTTCTGAAAAATGATATTTTTTAAAAATCATAGTTTGGAAAAATGATATTTTTTAAAAATCATAGTTTTGAAAAATGGTATGTTTAAAAAATCATGGGTTTCAAAAATAAAGTTTTTGTAAAGTCATGGGTTTAAAAAATCATGTTTTTGGAAAATCATGGTTTCAAAAAATCATATTTTTGAAAAATCATGGTTTCAAAAAATCATGCTTTTGAAAAATCATGGTTTCCAAAAATCATGTTTTTGGAATATCATGGTTTTAAAAAATGAAGTTTTTGGATAATCATATTCAATTGAAATATCCAAGTGACGGCATAAAAAATATTGAAGTACTTCAATACTTCAATATATCACTAGAATTACAAAAAAAAAATAAAAAACGAAAATAAACAAATTTCTCTCACCTCGCAGCTTCTCTATCATTTCCACATTCGTAGCTCCGCTGCAACGCCATGTCATGTTACGGACTTTACCCAAAAAAAATCTCGGTCGTGTATTTTAGTTCCCTGATTCACCTGATTAAAAGGGCAGACGATAAATCGAATGAGCTGAAGGTATTTTTAATCGAGTTGATTTATCGAATTGAAAATGCATGTATTATAAGTTTTTTAATTCATAATTGAATTGACGATAAGTCGAATATTTTGTTTGGGTTTATTTGGGTTTTGGGAAAATACATGAATTATTATTTTTTTTTTTTCATAATTGAATTGACGATAAATCGAATATTTTGTTTGGGTTTGTTTGGGTTTTGGAAAAATACATGAATAATTATTTTTTTAATTCATAATTGAATTGACGATAAATCGAATATTTTGTTTGGGTTTGTTTGGGTTTTGGGAAAATACATGAATTATTATTTTTTAAATTCATAATTGAAGTGACGATAAATCGAATATTTTATTTGGGTTTGTTTGGGTTTTGGGAAAATACATGAATTATAATTTTTTAAATTCATAATTGAATTGTCGATAAATCGAATATTTTGTTTGGGTTTGTTTGGGTTTTGGGAAAATACATGAATTATTATTTTTTAAATTCATAATTGAACTGACGATAAATCAATTTATTAAACTAATAATTGCAATTGAATAAATTCGGTTTTTTTTTCACGGTCACCCAAAACGTACAATGGTTAGGATTTAAGATCGAAGAAAATCTCTCATGATTGGTTCGATTGATTTTATGCTCGATCTAAAAAGATGAAAGTTAATCGTTGGATATTCCGGGGTGAAAAAGGAATAATGTTTGTCATTCGGGGATGAAACAGCTGACTAGTCAGATATCGATTTGGCTCAACAGCTTTCGTGTATGTACGTGTGAGAGTATGAAATGTGGAGCATCGGATGGTCGGTCATGATTGAAATTGAACATATGGCTGATTAGAGTATTTTTCCATCAGCGATTTTTTCACGAGTTCGTCACAAATTGATTGGAAACGTATGAAGAAAAAAATCAACTCTTCGTTATGAGATTTGAAGTGCAGGTGTGCCGTTTCTTTTTTTCTAAAACTGACGACTCATGCGCTCTTACTTCCGACCCGAACATTTCCGACGATGCAAAACGTGAGTAAACGCTAGTGATTTTTTAAACAAGTTTTTTTAAAATTTTTTTATTATTTTTCTGATTTTTTCGATTTTTTTGTAGTTTTCCGTGTATATTGTTTTTTTTTAACGAATTTTTTTTATTTTTTTCATGAAAAGAAATCATTTTTGAGTGATTTTTTAAACAAGATTTTTAAACATTTATTTTTTAAATGCGCGAAGAGAGTTTTAATGAATTAATCATTTTGGCGGAGAGTACTGGTTAGAATATTTTTTTGTATTATTTTTCTGATTTTTACGATTTATTTGTACTTTTCAGTGTATATTGTTTTTTTAACGAATTATTTTTATTTTTTTTTCATGAAAAGAAATCATTTTTGATCGTTTAAAATTGAATACAATTTTTATTTTAATTTAATTTCAATTCAAATTTAAAAGATAGAAAATGTTAAATTGGTCATTTAAAATGTATATTTTAATAAATTATTTGAATTAAATGAAAGTTAAAATAATTTTGATCAAATTAAAAAAATGTCTTTTATTATTGTTCCTTGAATAATAATAGCAATAATAAATGTTTGACAAATTAAATAACAAAATTAATTCTGTACTTTTCTGTACTTTTCTGTACCATTGATATAATAAAATTATTAAAAAATTAATAATTCTGTTTTCTCTCTTTTAAATAAAAAAATTATTACTTTTAAGGAAAAAATTGATTTTTCTTCAGTAAAATATTGATTTCAAAAAAACGAAAAAATAAAAATAAAAAACTGGAAACCCTGAACTTCCAAGTCGTTCGCGTGTACAATTATTTTTTCGTCTTCATTTTCTTGAATAATAATAGCAATAATAAACATTTCACAAATCAAATTAGAAAATTAATTCCGTACTTTTCTGTACTTTTTATACTTTTTGTATCGATGTAAAAAAATTTGTTTGTACTTTGTACTTTTTTATACTTTGCTATATTGATTAAAAAAAAAATATTTAAAAAATTAATAATTCTGTTTTCTCTATTTTAAATAAAAAATAATTACTTTTAAGGAAAATATCGTAACGAACATTAATTTACGCTTAATCAGAGATACTTGCACCATTTCGAGAGAATATTCCCGAGCATATTTACTTTCGAAAAAAACGTAAAAAAAAATCGATATTTTTTCAGTAAAATCTTGCCTTAAAAAAAAAACGAAAAAATAAAAATAAAAAACTAGAAACCCTGAACTTCCAAGTCGTTCGCGTGTACAATATTTTTTTTTTGTTTGTTTTTCTTTTTCTTCGTCGAGGCAAATTATTGGCGAGTGAAGGAGGTGCGATCCAAGATCGAAACACGTGCCACTTTTGTGCAATTTTTTAGCGCGTGTACTTTCATCACGCGATGGTCCCGGGCACCCAACAATTTGTTGAGGGAGGATCGTCTACGATACGACGAAGCTATGGAATTTCTAATGTGGCTCCCTCTCATAAATTGAGTCTGGAATCAACCGAGCCATAAATTTATTCTACAAATAAAGATTGAATAAACAAGGATTGAATAATTCGATCAAATATGACAACGAGTGGGGCGACGATAGTCACGATCACGTAAGAAGACACGTTTTCCTGGCGCATGCGTAGGAAAGTTTTGGGATATTCGCGATAAATGAATACGAAAATAGATTCAACTTTTTTTTCGTTTCCATCGTATTTTTAATTTTTATTTTTAATATTAGGAATACGTAATGCTGGCGTAAAAAACGTTAATTAATTCTATTTAGAATTTTTTTTCCCTTTTCGAGAATTGTTTTTGAACAAAGTTCAGCACTGAACTTCAGCACTGAAAAAAAATTCTAAAATTATGACGTAATTAAAATTTAATAAAAAATAAAATTAAATAAAAAATAAATTGATTTAATCAATAAACTAATTAATATTAATTTATTAATCGGAATTATTGTGTAGAATTATTATTCAAAAATAACACGTGAATCCAGTCTGGCTTAAGAATGTTAATGTAAGTAAATAAATAAATTTAATCAATTTAATTGATTAATCGATTAATAAATTAATTATTCTTAACTTTTTATTCAAGAATTATTGTGTAGAATTATTATTGAAAAACGACAAGGGAAGCCACTCCACCTAAAAATATTTACGATATTTTTAAAGCTTGAAAAATTTGCAAAACGATTTTTTCTTCATTATCAAAAATCTTTTGTTTCCAATTGAAAAATTAAAAAATTACGCCAACGGATTTTAGTATTTTTATTTATCGACTAAAAACCTAAATGGGTGAAATAAAATTTTGAAAAATAAATAAATAAATAAATAAAAATCAATTTACAAAAGTTTCGTTGCATTTCACAAAATTCGAACTCCAAGCCCATTTCTGACGTCACATCTCAATCGGTAGATCTCGAGAGTCGAGCGATAAAATTTCTCATCCACGAAAAATAATCGTTCGAGAATAATCTAATTGACGACGCAAATAATGACATCCCCCGAGTGAGGCAAAATAATTACTTTTCGCAATATTAAATTTGTTTTCTTTATCTTCCTGCGACATTGAAACGTAAAGCGTGGCGTTCGAAGAGACGATAAGACGGGTCACGGTGGTGCGAAGCACTATAAATTCAAGTACAGGAGAGCTTGAAGTAACTAGTGAGAGAATTACGATTCGTGAAGAGAAAAACAAAAATTTGTCATAAATAAAAATAAAATGACAAATTTCGCGTTAACGTGACCCTGAGTCTCGGTAAAGATAACCTCCAATAGTCGCCATCTTTTTTTGTTTCGTTTTTCAAATAAAAAAAAAATAATAATAATTACAAAAAAAATCTTAATCGTGGATGCGTCGTTGAAATAACCGGAGTTACGTCAACGTCAACATTAGTGGGGAACGGTCATCGAACACGAGATTGTGTTCTCGCAGTAGTTTCCCGGCGACGCTTCCATCAATGAGGCTTCTCGGTGGGCTCGCCATTTCCTATGGCAATTTCGCTTCTTTCACCCTCCTCGTAAAAAAAAATATTCTTTAATCCGCGTTTAACCTCGGTGTGCCTGCGCTTGCGTATGGGTTTACTTTTTTTTTAAAGATTTTTACGAAGACATGGCTGAGACCAAGGTGGCAAAATCGGAGCCGGGATGGTTGCGACAGACACTTGCAGCCCTCGTTGGTGAGTCAAAAATATTAAGAGATTTTGCAAGAATTTAGAAGACCTGAGATTATACGAAAGGATTTTATGAAAAAAAAAAAAAAATAATAATAATTTTGAGATATATTGTAAGTAGATACGTAGATAAAAAGATAGATAAATAAATAAGATAATTTGATAGATTTATAAATAAATAAATTAGTTAATTATATAGATATATATTGTCTGATTTATGTATCTATTTATTAAGATTATCTTTGTAGACATATTAGATAATTAGATGTAGATTAGATAATAGATCGTTAGATCGATAGATGAGATAGATAGATGTGTATTGTCTACATAGATCGATAGATAGATAGATAGATGTATATTGTCTAGATGGCTAGATGGATAGATTGATAGATAGATAGATAGATAGATGTATATTGTCTAGATGGCTAGATGGATAGATAGATAGATAGATAGATAGATGTACATTATCTGATTTATGTATACATCTATTAAGATTATCTTTGTAGACATATTAGATAATAACATGTAGATTAGATAATAGATAATTAGATCGACAGATCAGATAGATAGATGGATAGATAGATAGATGTATATTGTCTAGATAGAAAGATAGATCGATAGATGTATATCGTCTAGATACATATGTAAATAAATAGATGTACATTATCTGATTTATGTATCTATCTATTAAGATTATCTCTGTATACAGATTAGATAATTTGATGAATAGACTGATAGATCAGATAATTACATCGATATATAAATATATATATATATTGATTAGATAGATAAATAAAGAACTAAATTAGATATATTAGATCATTTAGATAAATAGATATATTTACTAGATTATTTTATAGATAAATAAATTGATTTATCAGTACACCGACTGAAATAGAATTTTTAATGTACGTGCAAAAATAACAAAATGGCGGCGAACAAAAAGGAATAAAAAAAGAATTGCATGTTTTCTCACTCCTTTTTGCCAAAAGTAATTGTAAAAATCAATATTTTGCAATAATTCTAGTTCAGTAGTTTCGTTGTTTCGGAAATTTGAACACCAAAAAAGGAATTTAGAGATAAACGCGTTCAAGCGTTTTCGTAAATAAAAAGATCGGAACAAAAAATAAATAACGCTTAATCAGTGATACCTACACCATTTCGGAAAAATATTCTTCAACATATTCATTTTCGAAAAATGTAAAAAAGAACAATTCGATTTTTTCAAAATTTCGAAATAAAATCTTGGCTTAAAGCTAATCGTGCCTTCGGGAGATTCCACGATAATTATATATTTCCGGTATCCGTTTCACACCTGAAAACTCGGAGGCTCGTTTGATTGCGTTACTCTGCACTTTTGGATAGCAAGTTACGTACCACGTATCCGGAAGAGGTTCCTTTCTGAATTTGATACCATCAGATGGTAATTTTGATAACGAGAAATTCGGAGGTTTTTTGCTAAAATGCAAAAAAAAAATGGCTTCCGCAAATTCAGTTTAAAAGGCGGAAATGGTTGAATAATAGTAATCGCGAAAGAACCGACACCAAGTCAAACACGCGAACTCTGATACAAGTCATAATAACAGACTTCTTTCACACTACAATTCCAAGCCGAGAAGAAAGAAGAGCGTTCTGAGACGATTATTACAATCAGGATGTAAATTCAGGGGCTCCAGTGTCACAACTCAAATAATACATACGTACATCACGCCGAAATGTCAGATCATTGTAGTATACGGAATGTCGTCGATTCAACGAATACACCTGTACTCATTTTCCATTCCCGAATATTCATTAGAAATTACTATTCTACGATCCTGATTATTTCCTAATCGTAGCTCTTCTAGGAGTTACGAAGAATGTTAAAATAGTCCTGTCGGGTTCGTGCCATTGATTTACGTCTAGTGTCAAAATTTAACGGAATTCCGTTTAGTCGTTTGGCAGAAAAATGAGTTTGAAAACTCGAGGTGTGGTCCTAGTCAAACACGGCCATTTTGTGCACATTGTCCGCGGCCATTTTGTACAAATTGACTGTGAGAAAGCCCGCGGCCATTTTGTACAAATTGGCTGTGAGAAAGCCCCGGGCCATTTTGTACAAATTGATTGTGAGAAAGCCCGCGGCCATTTTGTACAAATTGATTGTGAGAAAGACCGCGGCCATTTTGTACAAATTGATTGTGAGAAAGCCCGCGGCCATTTTGTACAAATTGACTGTGAAAAAGCCCGCGGGCATTCTCACGGCCCAAACGCAAACAACAGTGCGCATTGGCCGTAAGAAAGCTAGCCGCCATTTCGTACCGATTGGCCATGAGAAAGCCAGCCGCCATTTTGGTTGCGTTCGAACCTCTATCTATGCTTACAGTTCTTTCATTTATTCGTTTAACTAACTATCTGTAGTTTTCTTCGTGCTGCGATCGAAGAGGTTATATTTTCATCCGCGAAGATCTGAGTATGCAGATATAAATTTTTATAACAATAAGATGGCGACTGTTTTCGTTTTTTTTTGTGAAAGTTGTTAAAACCGTGGTCGTTTTTGGGCGCCCCCGGTCAGTTCCCCTAAATTCACTCGCCTTAAATACAGTTCCACTAAACTCGTTTTGGTGGGGAATTCTGGTGGAGAGTTTGTTTGGGAGACGTCAGTAACGATTCTGGTTGTTCTTTCCAGTAAATATCGCTGCGGTGTCATACGGGACAGTAATGGGATGGCCATCGCCGATAATTCTCCAACTGCAGAGCAATAATACGCCGGTTGGAAGGGAGCCGATGTCGGACGAGGAGAGTTCCTGGTTGACGGGTGCAGTATGCGCTGGTGCTCTAGTGACGGTGCCATTTTGCGGGATAGTAGCCGAAAAATGGGGACGTCGGATGACTGGTTGCTTGATGGCGATACCTTTCGGTCTTTGCTGGTTGTTGACGATATTCGCGAGCGATCTAGCGGTTTTGTTCGTCGGGCGTTTCTTCGCTGGTGTCGGTGGTGCAACTTGCTTGTTCCTGGTGCCGCTTTACGTGTCGGAAATATCAGCTGACGGTATACGCGGTCAGCTCGGTAGCTTTTTGGTCTTCGGTGTAAACGTAGGAATAGTGACAGCTTACGTCACCGGCGCTGCTATGTCTTATAGCGTCAACGCTATCTGCGCATCCATGGGACCTCTTCTCTTCCTAGCGGCTTTCGTTTTTATGCCGGAAACACCGATCTATCTCGTTCGACGGAATCGACCGGACGACGCGGCTAGGTAAGACATTTCTACCCTTGTTTACTCCTTATCGGATACGAAGGTTGGAATCTTGAAGAAACGCCAGGTTCCCGATACGAATTGGACGGATCGATGCTTCGTTCGTTCCGAGACCCCACGCGGAATTCGTACTCGATCAATCGACCGGTTCAAGAGTGCGTCGCACTAGTAACTTCCAGTAGATTTTCATGAGTTCTTACGCGGAGTTGGTTGACTGTCAGATGTGACGAGAGAAAGCATCGTCGAAGGATCCTACGGAATGTCTCGATGTTTTTCCGTTTCCGGTAATTCATGGACGAAACGAACATCCCGGCTTATTTCACAATCGTTCGCTGCATTATTGTAGCCTAATTGATTGGTAACCTTTAAATGGGCTTGTTTTCTCGTTCGGCTCTCCCGCACGATCTCAACAAATTATATTTCGATGATGCTGACGGTTGATCGGCTCGAAAAAATGCGGTGGCCGTGAAACACGGCATATTCACTCGTAAGAATATTGTCCTGATATTATCCATATATCGACGAGTGCAGATGGAACGTTCATTTAAAAAAAAAAAACACTGTTAACTGGATATTTGAAGCTCGGCGGTCACTCTGTGCCACTTACGTTCGATTTTACTTCGTATCTGTAGGATATATCG
>JAPYZI010003318.1:0-18329 GCA_030523105.1 Ophioninae sp. A BG-2022a | reverse complement strand
CGTCGTCAACGGTAAAAGTCGACGACCTCTTCACAACTCATGTTATCCTGATACGAAAAGCAATTTTTCAACGCAAAGTCGAAATTTTGGGATTTTGGACGTGAAAACTCGATTTCTATTAGGAGAATATGATAGCATAGGAGGTCGATCCGTGAAATTTAAAAAAAGCGGGAAATTTGAATTTTCGATATTTTCAACGGAATTTCGAATTTGTCGCCGTAAACCCGTATTCTCCTAACACCAACGACGATTTTTGAACTCAGGCAACTCATTACCGAGATCATTTGAGATAGTAGTGAAAACTCGATTTGTATCAGGCGAACATGACACGGAAAGAGCTCTTTTTTCAAAATTTCGAATCTTGCCGTTGTTTCCGAAATCGATGGAAATATTTTTGAATTTATCGAACCGAAATAAGAGGAACTACGTTTGATCTTTTCATTCATTCTTTACTTTATTCATCATTTATATAATGTACAATAATACGAGATAACAATTTCTTAAAGTAAAAAAAAAGAAAAATAAACATATTTTTCGATTGTTTATGGATTGTTGCATTATTTATTTATTTACATAATTAATTTATTTTAACAATCATTTTTCCCTGCACGCTTATTTATTAACTTAATCGCGTTGATAAATTAATTACACCACTAATTAATTGACTAATGCATTAATTGAAGAGCATTAATTGATTAATGCTTTTCCATTAATGCATTAATTATTTTAAAAATATATAACACGCTTCGAGGTAGATTTCTGTCGAAATAATTCTTGTAAATCGGTTCAAACGTCCTCGAATTACGAAACAAACGCACGAACGATAATCTTCCCTTAAATACCAATTTCTCGAACCTCTTCGGTGGAGGCGAGCTGTAAAAAACACTTTGCTCAAATAACACAGTTACAGACGACGAAATGGTACAAAATAACAGAAGTGGACTTCTTACGGTTGTATTTACGGTGGACGTATGCGTAAAAGTGTTGCAAAGTGTAGCCTCTCGCTTTTTCGTTTTTTTTTCGCAATGAAACTTCGCAATATTTCTCGCAGGGGTCTGCTGCGAAGTAATAAAATAATAATGTACGATGCTCCGGCGTGGTCTCTTTCCGAGAGCACTTTTTTACGTCCACATACATACAGCGATACCTACATAAGTAACATTTTTTTTAATCTTTGAGCTACTGCGTAGAAGAGAGTGCTATTAAAATAAAAATATTGGAAGTTAGAACCGTTCCCGAAGCGAATAAAATCATAGTTGTATCCGTACGCGCGTATCGCTTTTATCACGGCAGCTTTCAGGATGTATAAAAAAAGAACATCAGCAATAGCGATAATACACTTATCCAATAACGATATTCGTCCTGAAGTCGACCAATGAATAAACCCGACGTTTTTATCACTCGAACAAAAAAACAACTGTTACTAATTGCACAATTTCTTTACGACGTATGAAAATGGCTCAATTGATATCCCGCAATTTTATGGAAGATCCGCGACCCTGATATGCAAAAATATGGATTAAAAAAAAACAATTTAACGAAAATGTTAAAAAACAGATATATAAATCGATACGAAACGAACATGGAAGCTTCAAGGATGTCGGTACATCCGGATCATCGTTTGCAAATGTTTCGACGTTTACGCTATGATTTTATATCGCTGCTCTATTCACTGTCCTACATCTGCCCTTTCTCTCTGTCAGTACAAGCATAAAGTTCGAACGGACGTTTTCAGGGCACTGTGCTAACTTCCTCGTAACAGGAATATTGATATATCCTCGAGACATAACCCCCGGAGCGCGTACACATCGTTACTTTATTACTCCCGAGCGTACTCGCGAAATTGCGAAATTATTCTACGGCAGAAAAAGATCAACAAAAAAAAAAAAAAAAACAAGAAAAGAACAACTTCTCTTTTTCGCATTTGCGGAGAGCGGAGAGAATTTCTCGGGCAAGTGAAACGAAGAAGTTCATTGGAATGGTCGTTACATCGATCGTTCCATTGTTTTCGTTAAAAAAGAAAAACACAGAGAGAAATAATGCAGCGTGAAAAGGGCACGAGAAATGATCAGAAAATAAAAAAATAAAAAAGAAGAAAAAAAAACGAAACTAAAGGCCGACACTTCGGGGCGCACGCGAGCGATCATTCCGCCAAATTTGCCGACGACAATGCGACGGCTCAAAGAGTTGGTCGAGGGCGCTCGAAAGGGCAAGGGCGCGTGCGAAGGGTCGTTGCGAATCCGCTCGGCGAATATAAAGGAGATCACAAATGAAAGAGCACGAATAATAGGTTATAAGGTGAGTGGGGCGGCGGGTGGGAGGGGGAATAAACGATTGAAAGAAAAAAATAACAGAGAATTGCTTGAGCAAAATATCTGAGCTTCTAACCAGTCTAATCGATAATAGAAAATTCTCTCGACTCGTGTAATCGCGTGTACCATAAATATGATCGTCCCATCCGCAAAACAACTTGTTAAAAAGTCGAACCGTGCGCCCTTAAGGTTTTTTTTTACTCCGGTGGATTAATCCGGATTAGCCCGGGTTGATCGCGTCCCCCAAATTGCGTTTCGCTACTGTCTTGAATCGCGTGGAGACCTCGAAGAGCAACTTCGTGTTAAGGTCGTTCTCGATTTTTTTCCGATGTCCTTCCAGCCTCCGGAAATGAGACGTAACGACGACGAGTGGACCAAAAAGCCAACCGGAGGCTCCCGAGGATTGTTCTCATGAAAATCTCGTTTACGTGGGTGGATCGGGTCTTGAGTTTATCGCAAGCGTACAATCTGTAATGGTACACAAGGAACATTAGTTTCACGAATAATCCCACGTGCATAATAAATAATTACTATAGCGATCATTGGTGTTTTCATTATATTTTAAATAAATTAACAAAAGAACCATTTTTTAAATACGAAACGTAAAACAAGAAATACATTTTTGAGAAGTCAATTTGAAAATCAGTTAAAAAAATCACTTTAATCGTGTTAACAAAAAATGCAATTAATTTTAAAATCAATTGAACGAAAAAAATCAATTAAAGAAATATGTTGATTCGAAGAAACTTCAATTTGGAAATATAAATTCAGAAATACAGATAAAAAAAGAAAGTAGAGAGAACCGTTGTTGAAAAGAGCAAAAAAAAAAGTTGAAGATTAATTATGTGCATGATTTACAACTTCGGATGCTGCCCACGGTTCGTCACGGCTTTTAGACCCGCATACGGTTCAGGTATAATGAAGTGTCATCCCAAAACGCGCATTAAGTCTATTGGCATACATTCATACGTATATTGCCGCACACAAACGCGGAAAATATCGATCCTTACGACTCCATGGGAATTTTATTCCCCGCGCAACGTATTTCCCGTTTACATATTAATATTCAACGATTTCTTTCTCTCTTTCTCTTTCGCTTTTTTCATCTTCAACATATTCGTCTTCCCGTCTATTCATCGCAGATTTATCGCGTATGTGCACCCAGTGGAGATACTTTGATCCCTCGAATCGTCAATATCAGCCCGGGCTGATTTGTATGTGGGAAAAGGGCCGCGGGATTTTTTCGAATGACAATAATGATGATTGCAATGATGTTGGTCATGATCAATTGAAAATTAAGAAAACCGATAAATAATAATTGAAGCGCTTAGCGGTAATTGAAAATTCAATTATTTATTTATGGATAATTAAGATTCAATTATTTTTCAATTGTTATCGTTAGCCGTAATTTTCGGTTCATTATTATTATCAGAACTATTGTCATAAAAGTTCTCCGGAATGAAAAAGATATACACATGCCCACATAATTATTGTCGTTGCTGGAAAAATACACGAAAGGCTATAGCGCGTGAGACTGGGGGTCGACGATGTTCTTTTCATTCCACTCTCTATCTCTGTCTTTTTCTCTCTCTTGTATTTTTCCTACCTTCAATCTTCTCTCCGTAAGGAAGACCCGGGTCAACCGGCTGCCAGGGCAACCGGAGATGAACCCCGAGGACAACGGTGACGGGGAGGGAATTTCTTCTTTTTTTTTCTCATCCCGTACGTGTATATTTTTCCATCAGCCGCATTGTGACTGCGCTCCGTTTCGATTTCTCGTGACGTCGACCTGCTGGAAAAAAAAAGAGATAGATTCAAGGATTAATGACTCGAAGGTTACGAAAAAAAAAAAAAACGATAGGGCGTCGAAAGAATTTTTTTTGCGTGATAATTGAAAAATGTGTTTATTTTTTCATTCGATGGATTTATATTATTTTGCTAATTTTTCTCATAATTTTAGTAACGAAAAAACGTAATATTTGGTGTTTTATAATATTTATTTGATTAAGAATTTAGTTAAATAATTTTATTTATTCGTAAAGTAATAAGCAAATCGGATATACTTATCTTTTTTCGATTTTTCCTATACCGCGCGGCTCCGAACGTAGCCGCGTTTGTTTCTCCGATTACCGGGTAGGGAGATACGAGTCGACTGTTTACATTATTACGAGAAGGTCCGGTGGCAGGATGACGAGTTTATTTTTCATCGGTGATACACAGTCCCGGGACGGTGTTGGAAGAAAGCTACGTTCGTCCGATTATCGGACGAGGGGAGGAGAAAAGATGAGGGGCTGGTGGGGACGCGTTCACGAGTTGGACGCTGTAGCGAGAATTTTCGGAAATAAAAAATGGCCGAACTTCGATGCCGTCGTTAGGCGGAGAAATATTATTTACCGTGAAAAGGTTTCATTTATTCGTGAAAATGTGTCGCAGCCCTCTGCCCCGCCCTCTGCGATTGAGAAAATTTCGTTTCGAGAAAAGTTGAAATTCTCTCGGTAGGACAGCTCGAAGGCGCCGCCTTTCTGTACTGTTTTGTACGCTGAGATATCGCGATCCGATAAACGAGTAAATGTCCCGAAATCCAGAACTCTTTGCGAATAACTAGAATTTTTGGCTGTGCGAAAATAAACAACGGGGGAAGCTGTGTAATGTCTAATCCACATCTTCGAAAATTAGGACAAAAAGACGATCTGAAATTTCAGGTTCGCTCGAAAATACACGGTTCGTGGGAGCGCCACTGACACAGTGTTGCTTCGGTTTATATCTATAGATATATGCGTAGCATAGTAGGGGAAACGCAACTGTGAGAGCCTTACGATATATGTAGGACATCTCTTCCAATGGTGTGCAATCGGTAAATTGATCCTTTACGATCCTAATTAATAATACATTTTTATGTTAATTAAATAATAATTAATAATTAATGTAAAATGTTTAATAATAACAAAAATAAAGGCCCAAGAAAAAAATTCTTCTAAAAAGACAGACGAACTTATCCAGGCTCCACCCGTTTCCGAGCCACATTTCCCTAGGGTTTCTGTCATTCCGCAACTTTGAATAAAAAACTCGATAACTACGCGGAAAAATGTTTAGGTTATAGCGCATCTCGACGGACTGTACGTTGCCTCAATGTGTAAGAACACGCCACACACATACACGTGCTGCCGCTTCTCGATCTTTATTCAAAGTTCCTCATCCCGCCCCCGGCATTTTCGAGCGCGCGGTCACCCTCACCATCGCTTGATGTATTCACGGACAAACTCTTCATGCATAAGGGATTGCGCGTTCGGAGAAAGAATTAAAAATAATCAAAAAAAAAGGAAAAAAGAAAAAAAATCGAAAGAAGCAAAATAAAGCAAAAACCTTATTCCATGGGGCCACTGGGGACGAGAGTTCCAGCTCGGGACGTGCACTCCCGGCCAATACACGTGATACACTTTTGCATGCAAATTTTGCAAATCCCAGAGGAGAAAGCGTCTTATTATTGGAAAATAAGGAACGTGACGGGCGGGGGGTGGGGGGGAGAAAAGAGGGTTCTCGGTCGAATGGAATTTGGACGGAGGGGAATATCGGGACTATCTCAATTTGCGAGAAGCACGCCGGACATAAAAATGGATACGTCAGGTCCACCGGTCGACAAAGTGGGATCGCCGAGTGGGGGAAAAGGAGAGGGGTGAATTCGGTGTCGCGGAGAATACGCAATTTGCATAGACACGAATAAATACGATAACCAAGCAAGAGGGAGAGGTCAAAACTCGAGCATATCGCTTCGAGACTCGCAATTCTCCATTTTTATTGGTTTGAGAGGTTAGGCTACTGGAAAAATGTGAAAAAAAATCGTTCGTCGCTCGGAGCGTATTGAAAATGGCGGTCGAACGTGCGACGCGGGATTCGCAGTTTGGGTTTCTTTGGGCTAACTCACGATCGTTCGGAAAAGTTCGCAAACCCAAACAATGTGTTGAAAAATATTAATGATGCAACGTTTTTTCTTGTACAATAAATTTGGAAATCGATTATTCGATTGTTTTTCGAAATTCTGATTTTCGGGTCGTCGCGGTAGTCCAAACCCAAACAAACCCGAACAACGAGTACATGACAAACCCAAAAAATGAAATCATGAAAAATATTAATGTCGCAATGTCTTTCTTTAAAAAAACGTGGAAATTGACTATTCGAATTTTTGTTGGAAATCCTGATTTTCGGGTCGTCACGGTAGTCGAACCCCTTAATTCCGTTATATCTTTTTGTATAATTTGCCGCGCGTATAATAACGTTGTGGACTTTACGAGGTTCGTACTTACGCAGGAGACGATAATCGACAAAAGCAGGAGCGCGTGCACCCATAAAAAGTGAAAACCTGAAGAGAAGAGGGAGAGGATCGTCATTGGTCATTTGCACACCTTGAAGAGACCGGGCGAGGGAGGAGCCTCGGGGAGGATATACTTCTGTGCGCGATATGGGCGAGCGCACTTATGAGACAAATAAAAATAATATTTCAAGGCTCTCGCTCGGTCGTACGGAGGGGGAGAGATAATTTTGAGATACCTTCTGTATATCTATGTTCACGGCGAATGGGAATTCACGCCCGTAGTCAAATCCCGAATGAATTTCTCTCCGCGTTCGTTTCGCATCGAACTCCACCGCTGAAACTGAAAGAATATAATAAATGAACAAACAAAAATAAAAAAACGTATTACGAGCTTATGCAAATTTTTCGACTACTCGACAATAATTCGTATTCCCGGGAAATTTTATTTACTTTCTCGTGGATTTAATAAAATTGTCATTTTATTATTATTATTATTATTATTATGAAAAAGAAGAATCGATGTTGATATAATTAAAATTATTGATAATTATTTAATAAAAATTGTTGATACTTATTTCATTAAACTTCCTGATAATTATCGAGTGATAATAGTTTAATACAAAATCTTTTTTTTTAATAGAAAACGTTCACGATACTATTTTTGTGTTACAATGAAAATAATTAAATTCATACGCTGCTAAAATAGTAAAATTATGTAAAAGTTGCTTTTTTTACGTCTTTTTCGATTAATTTTTTTTTATATTCGTAATTTTTTGATATTCGAGGATTTAAAAGGATTTTTTAAGCGTTTAACTTATTCGTTGAAAATGGATAAGCCCCAAAACATCCTGATTTTTCTGACAATAGCCCAACCCCTATATCGACTCGTCCCTTCCGTAGACAGATATTTGAAAAGTATAAAAAAAGAATATCGTATGGACGTTGCAGCTTCCAGACGAGTAAATATTGAAGAAATCGAGCTTGTTACACCGAACAGACACTTCTCCCCCATCAGGCCCAAACAACGTTTCTTCTGTTGCCCGAATTTACCACCCGCGTGTTTTTCTTCCCCCTTGTTGATTTTTCTCCCTGGGAACATTCATTCACTCGCGATTATTTATCGCGTAGTATGTCGCAGGTGCACCGGTAGAAAAAAAAATACCAATGTTGGATATCTCGCGAAAGTTTACCAAAATTATCGTTCGGAGAGACAAATCGAGTTTTTTAGGGGATAAGACTTAATAATTTTCTTATTTTCAAAGTTCGATCCATGGAAATTTGAATTTAAGGATGAAAAAAGAAAACTTTAGCTTTTCAGGAATAAATCCAAGCTGAGATAACCCAAACAAACCCAAACACTGGAAATTTAGCTTTTTAGAGATAAATCCAAACGGAGATAACCAAAACGAATCGAAACAATAAAAATTTAGCTTTCCGGAATCAAATCCGGTATAACGTATTTCTGAAGGGAAAAGAATGACGCCTTAAGGGGTCGAAAAGTATTTCGAGAGTAATTCTGACCTCGACGCGAAAAAGCTCGTATATAGAAACATAATGGAGGAATAGTCCTCTCAGAGGTCGCCCACATCACTATGTTCCTCACTCTCTCTCCCTCTTCCTCCCTCTCTCCCTCTTCCTCCCTCTCTCCCTCTCTGGCGTAACTCAAACGACCTGTGCACATGGGGGTGCATCCAGGAGAGAGAGAAAGAGAGAGGAGTGAGAAAGAGAGGTGGAGAGACCACTCTCGCGTCTCGGCTACTCCCACAAAACAGTTCTCCGTCGGCACTCTCACCGACCTCATCTCCGCGTGTTTCGCTCGACGCTCGTTCCGGGACGATCTACTCTCGTACACGCAAAAGTTTACGCGCAATATCGGGAGAGACTCCTCCTCCGGCGATCATACGGATAACGCCCGAACTGAAAAAAGAGAAGATCGATAAAAGGAGGGAAAAAACGGGGGGGGGGGCGAAGTGAAGAGTGAAAAATCGGCACAGGTGCGTTGTGGCCCAGGTCAGTACTCGGGGAAAAATCGATCGTACGCGCCACGATACCTGCGTGTTCCGTGTCTCAATTGTTTATTTATATTTTTTTTAAGAAAAACAAAAAGAAAATTAAATTAATAGAGAAAACTCAAAAATAAAGAATATTAAACTACTTGTTTATGTTCGTTTGAAAATTAAATTGAGATATCAAGAATTAAGAAAATTAAAATTCATCAAATTAAATACATCAAGAAAACTAAAAAAGAAAAATAAAGAATATTCAACAATTGGTTTGGGTTTGTTTGAAAATTAAATTGAGATATCGAGGATTAAGAAAATTAAAATTCATGAAATTAAAATTAAGTTAATTAAGAAAATTAAACAATTTTCTTTTTGTAAAAAATGAGAATTCCTTAGTTTTTTCTTTGGTCTGTAATTTTCTTTTTGGCGTTTCATCGCGGCTCGACTTTTGAGTGAAGAATACACGATAAAGTGAACTGCGAGAATTGGATTTTTGAAAAAAAATCGAAGTAAATCGGTTCGGAACGATTGTTCTCGAATATTTCAATGGATCGAGAAAAAAGATACTCTTAACCGGTTCGACTGATCTTGAATGACATCTTGTCAACAGTTGTGACGAGGAAGACGTGCCATCAGAGAAAAAAAAATAAAAACATCGGAAAGCTCAAATTAAAAAAATGAGAGAACGTTTAGGTTCTCTCGAATGCTTTACGCGGTAGGACAAAAATGTGGTGGTCGGTGAAAAAGATGAACGGGGATTTTCGGGTCCGCGTAATAGTAATCGTTACCCGCGTTATTTTCAACGTTTCTCCATTATCGTCGTCGTTGTCGTCGTCGAGTTGGACTTTACGCGCGCGCGCGTTCTCGATCGCGAATGAAAAGTTCCTGGGGTAAAAAGAGGATCGAGATGCTGAAGATCACGATGCTGGATTACATCGGGGACGCGGGGTGAGTATTCCGTGAACGATTTTACGCCGGATTGTCCTCCTGTCAAAGAGAAACCAACAATATCAATAATTATACAATATATCCGAGTAAACAGTCAAAATCAATGGAGAACGGTTAAACAACGAAAAGAAAAAGCAAAAAAAAAAAAAAATAAGACAAATCCTCCACTGAATCCAAACAAACCCAAACAAAAAAAGAAACCCAGACAAACCCAAACAAATAAAAGAAGATAAATTTTGCTCTTTGATAATTGTTTTTCTCGATAAAAAAACGTCAAATCTCTTCTTCTCAAAAAATAAAAAAAGACAAAAATGCAAAAGATGGACAGACCTGTTTTTATCTCGGTATTGGAAGCGTCCAGTTGGTTCGTCCATCCTGTCGGTTTTTGTTTGGGTTGGTTGATCTTATTCTCATCTCGTAACTAAAAACGTTCAGTCGTTCCATCAATCCTCTTTGTCTAAATCATCCCACCCTGTAAACAGACCAAAAGAAATTTCCTTGAAAGGACTGACAGGTTTATTTATTCCTAAAAGTGGGAACGGGCCATTAGCTCCCTCGTACACGATATTACGTGTACTTCAACGACTCCTGTACACTTTATATAGGTCGTTCACGTTCACGAGCTCGCGTTCTTTTTTTTTCCGTGTTATGTGCATCGTTGAAGTCACGTCCACATACATATATATATATATATATATATATATATATATATATGTCGAGGTCGTTGGTCCAGCGAAAGATCGCGCCGATTTCGGCTGATCCCCCCTTTTTCCATCGAACCGATTCCTCGTCGTTGAAGAACGAGAGCAAGAAGGTCGAAGCGAAAAAAAAAACGAAACGCGGGGGGTGTTGGAAGGAAAAAGTTGGAGGAAGCGAATCGTTCCCGGGAACCCGATCTTCTCTAACGAAAAACCGAGCATTGATTATGACTCGCGACCATATTTGCCGGGTCATTTGCCTTCTTTTTTTCACTTTTTCTTTTTCGCCATTCGAGCGAATGACGAAAAAAAAACGAAAAAAAGGAGATATAGAGAGAGAGAAAAAAAATGCGCGGGGGCACTCCCCCGTCGAGATTGGCGCGCACACGCGTGCGCGAAGATCGCGGTCAACGTGCCGCGTTATAATGGGCCTTGCGGAGAGAACGCGATGGCACACGGTCGGTTTACTCGTATTGAGGCACACGTACGTTTCTCATATCCCTCCTCGGTCTTATTCCGGCTTCGTCCTCGTATGCCTCGTCGATGCGATAACGGGATCGAGATATCCCTCGTCGGCAGTCTCGTCGCCCTGTAATTGCAACGAGATCTTTATAAGTACATATGTGTACGTTTATTTCTGTGTGTGTATATCTATGTACGCGTAAATACGTAAGTTACCCGAGAAAAACCGTCGAGGATCGAAAAAGCTTCTCGGTAACGGCCGCGCCCGAAGAAACAATTGCGATGTAAAGAAATTTTAAAAATAAACCATCGTTAACTAAGAGCTTCGAGCTACGAAGAATTACTTTTTTTTCTTCTTTTTTTAGACCACAGCGATTATTATTGGTCGATCGTGAATTCGCAATTATCGGAAACTTATTTTGTAATTACGTTTTTTTTTTCGAGTTGAGCTTCGAGTACGATAATTATTCAACAATGTTTTGAATATACTTATAACATTGATATTTAATATTCATTAATAACATTCATTATTATTATTATTATTCAATTATATAATATTGGGATATTATATAATTGAATAATAATAATAATAACATTGTTAATAAACAATATTTATATGTTAACATTATCGTTACATTCAGAAAATTGTAAATTTGTGTATAAAAGTTAATAATTTATCTAAATATTGTTATTATTATTATTATTATTATTACTTTTAAACACATAAATGCAGAAAATTGAAAATATTATTCATGAATAATAATAATAATATGGTGTTAATTTTTATTCAGAGAGAGCCTAATTAATAAATAAAGTCATTAATCGATGCGATATGATTAAACTATTGTACAATGAAGCTCAACGAAATAAAAACGTGCGTGTACATACGGTGATGTCCTTTGAGCGTTACAATATAAAAATAAATCGAAAATTCGGAAGTTAAGAGATGTTTTTACCAATGTAAATGGGCCGGGGTTGAAAGAGATACGCAAACGGCGATATCGGATTCCCGGCTCGCGCACTACTCGGCAATTGTGCGTATATTTGTATCCATCAGGCGCAATAGAAGAGAAAGACCGAATAAAACGATTGGGCGATGCGAGCAAAGAGAAAAAGACGCGTCAGCCATCCCCTCTTCTCTCGCGGCTGAACTCGAGAGAGGGAGGTGATTCGATTCAGTCACGACGATATCCACCGGTTTTACGGCCACTCAAAGCTTAATGTGTGTAAGAGTGCTCTTTTTTTTTTTTTGGTCTTTCTTTCTTAACATGCACCGGCAATAACATTTTTAATACGCCCAGTGTGTCGAGCCTCTTCGTGATCCCGATAACTTCGACGAGGACTCTTTTTTTTGTTTTTTGTTTTTTCGTCTCGTACTCGCGTTCGTGCCAACCTCAAGAATAAACGGGAAAGCATTAAGAAGAAGAAGAAAAAGACTCGTCGCACTTTTAGGATTGCGGTTCACGTTTCTTCATTTTTTTTTCTTTTCTTCGTTTTTCTTTTTTTTTTTTAATGTTAATAAAAACGAATCGGGATATAAGTCACTGTCGGAGTTATCGGGGAGTTTGGACACCTCGCTCGTACCGATGTTCACGTGTGATCTACAGGGTGGACCGAAAAATTCAAAAGTACTCGAATCGTTTTTACGATTTTTCTTAGTTTTCTTTTGAGAAAAGCGTTTTTGATTCTTTCCAAAGCTAATGACGCTTCTTTGGACCAGTAAGAGTATCCTGATTTGATTACTCGAATTTTCATGATTCGTGGCTGACATTTTTATTTATTTCTATATGTTATACGGTTTTGAAGTTTGACGAATGCAATAAAATAGGGCATTTTTGGATACTTCGACGCCTAAACGTCGAAACCAGCCGAATTTTTGAACGAAATCAGCTTTCCAGAATATACCCAAACAAACCCAAACAATTTTATAACTTATGGAAATAATTGAGGTTGTTTGGGTTTGTTTGGGAATAAAAATGGAATAAAAAATGTCAGCCTCCATCGTCTAAGTATCATTAAGGGTGACTAATTAATCGTAATTGATAGAAATTCCAGCTACTAAATGATATTTTTCACTTTACGGTTTCCAATCTTTGACTGATTTGCGATAAATCAGGGTTTTGTGATGACCGGCGTGTTCATAGTCCTTTCAAAGTCAAATTTCAAGTCCACCCTGTATATTGGTCGTGAATAATACACGGTACTCGAATCTGGTCGGTGTCACTCGTCAGTGGCGATAGCCATGGTATAATGACCCTCATTATACGCGAGCTCGTACTCGCACGCCGATACAAACGTAAAAGGAAAAGAGAAAAATCTTCCCCCGACACTTGTTCGATAATCCAAACGCGTAAAGTGTCAAGTGCGTCAAAGGGGCCCACTCTCCTTCGAGTGTTTCGTGTCTCCGCTGTTGCATTCGAGTATCTCGAAATTTTCACAAGCCTCGTTTTATTCAACGTCGGTACGGATTCGGGACTAATTTTCAATTAGAGACACGAGTTGTACGAGAGCTTCCATTTTTCTTCTTCCGATCTTAGCGTTAATTTACACTGGAACTGAATAAAATCGAGTCACTCGTTTGAAGCGTTAATTACTCGATTCAAATAATATTGCCGCAATTAGCGAATCACGATTAATCAGAATCAGCATAAATGCTTTAATCGAATTAATTGAATTGATTTAATCTCGATTTAATAAATAAATAATTGATTAGCTGAATGAAGCTTTATTGAATTAATTCAAACAAAACTTATTTTTTATATATGTTATTGAGATTTTTGTCTTTTTAAAATAATGCTGTTTTTCATTGATTTACCGATGATTTTAATAAATTGTATCAATGAATGATTAATTAATAAAATATCATTGATCAATAATTAATTAGTCTCGTTATAAAAATTCACCGGTAAAGCAATTAAAATTGGCATTATTTAAAGAGGAAAAATCATTGATTTGAGCAATGATTAATTTTTCAAATGAAACTTAAATATGTGTCAGTATTTTAATATCTGATTTGCGCACACTTACCCCACGTGACTGTCTTTCTTCTCCTTTCCTCTCTCTCTCTCTCTCTCTCTCTCTTTGTCCGTCTTCCTCACTCGGATCGACGGAGGACAATTTCCAAGGCGTTAACCCACGAAGAATGATGAATGAATGAATGAAGAAAAAGCGAGCGCAGTCGTCGTGTGTCGCAAGGATAGTAATAATGCCGTGTAGTGGCCGTTACGGCTGAGGAGCGATACCGTATGAAAGGGAACGGTGAAGTTACGCGATAAGACGACGGCCTCAAGAGTCCTCCGGAAGAATGCATTTTTCCTGTGGGAAATTCTCGTTCCCTGGCAATAAACGAAATAATAAATAAACCATTTTTTGTCGAAAATTCGTATTTCTTTCATAAATTAAAAATACAATTAAAAAAAAATATATATATATATATTGATGTAATAAATGAAAATAATAATTGGCATTATTAAATTATTTTTCCAATTTCGCGGCCAATGTGAAAATTTAGAATAAGAGAAAGAGAGATAGAAAGATAGAGAGTAAGCAGTGGCTGCGACAACGAGAACACCAACCGACTGTGAATTCAATTAGCAGTCGCCTCCCACGTGACAATTTATTCAAGCCTACTGATTGCGTTTCCAGCCGCGTTGTCTCTTTCAAATTCACGTACGAATCGACTTTTTTCTTTATTTCTTTTTTCTTTTCGCGACACCGCGAATGCAAATTGGGGGATGCATTTTTCAAACGTGATTTCAGCACGAGTATCTTGCTAATTCGCTTCAATTTGAAAGGGCAAACGAATTATATTTTATTTCTGAAACGCTCGTATGTAGGGTGAGTTTTCACAGCTAATTTCCGCCTTGCCAGTCCGTTTTATATATTAATTAATTATATTATATATAATAAATATGAAAAATATTGTTTATTTGTATCGAAGAAGAAAAATGGAAACTCGAGTTTTTTTTGGATTTATAAAGATATGAAAAATATTGAAAAATACTAATAATAAAATAAAAAGTGTATTTTTTTATGTAAAAGATCTAGTATTGTAACCAGAAATTATCCATACGAGTTCTACTAAAATTCTAGTTTTTTTAAAACGTCGTTAAAATTTCGTTAAGGCGTAAAGCGAAATTAGAAAAAATAATAAAATCGAATAAAATATCATTTGTGAGAAACGCGGATTTTGTTACGGAACGAGAGTTCCCGAATTACGATTTGTTTTCGTTTCCCCGTCCGGAACGGATATAATTCAAGAGCCGCCGGTTGTCCTCCAGCAAAAAAGTGGGAAGCGGTATAAGAATAAAAAAAAAAGAATGGCCCATCTGTGAACGTACCGAGTGTGGCTGAAGCACGGATACGGTTATTTATACACCTTGAAAGCTTTTAATTGGACCGGATACGATAAGGATAAGATATCGAACCGATATTCTTCTTCGAGTTTTTTTCTTCTCCTTTTTTTTTCTTTGTAATGAGAAAAACTCGGAATTATCTTACGGAAGAAGATCCTCGCCCTGCCGCTTTCTCACGAGGGTGTCGGAACGCGATGACATCTTGGTGTTGAATTATTGAACACTCTTATACTTGAAGCAGATGCTTGAATTACGAAGAATAGAAAGGGACATCTGAAATCAAGAAAATAAATTGTAGAAATACGAATAAATAAAATGATTGATGTTTTAAATAAAAATAATAATTAATTGATATAAAAATTACTAATAATTATTTAGAAAATGTGATATCGATTAATTATGGAATATTTAACGAGCTAATAAAATAATTTATGGATCTGATTAATAATCAATGAATTTTAATGATTAATTAATTAATTAAAATAATGAACAACTAATACATTTTTATTAATTAATCATTAAAATCCATTACTGGTTAATTAATAATTAACGGATCGGATATGAAATATTGATGTATAACGAATAAATAAACTAATTAATGGACCAAATCAGAATCAAAATTACTAATAGAGATAAGTAATACTAATTTTTGAAATGTGATAATCAAGAAGGTTACGAGAAAAATTCAAGCGAGTTGATAGAATTCTTCGTTCTCCCAACGATCAATCGAGATAGAAAAAATATCCAACGTTGATTTTGTTTCTATTAAGCTCGCGGGATATCGCGAATGGCGCGATTACATTTTACCTTCCACTTTTTTTTTCGACTCCTTTTCTCATCCGTGGCCAAATTCGGAGCTCGAAGTGGCGCAAATTCTCGGGCAGGTATACGCGTGTATTTTCACAGCCAAATTCGGACAACGAGGTCTCCACGGATTCGATTCTGGCGAGTCGACGAAGATCGAGAACGAGCGCGTTCGTCCGGCCAAAATGTTGAGGAGAATGTTTCTCTTTCCCTGTCTCTCTCTTCCGCTCTCTCTCTATCATACAATCGGCTAGCATTCGTCTCTCGTAATCGGTTTCTCGTACGAGGCGAGCTGGAAAACCGGTACGATTGGGATCCGAATGTTCGTCTATCTGAAAATACAAATTCACTGTAAAATTCCTCATTCTCCGTTTCTTCAATTTTCTCAATTTTCTCGAAACTTAAAAACTCGCGAAAGATCGATATAACCTCGACAATTTTCGAAATGCGTTCTTCTAATCCTCAACTTTGTTTGGGTTTCATTGAAAAAGCTGATCTAAAGCTAATGCTAATTTCATTGCAAAATCATTGATGTCTGTAAAATTCTTATCCTGGGTGTCCTTGAAGCGAATTGGAACTCTGACCAAGATTTCATCAAACCGAAACACTTCTAACCTCAAATAAAGCAACCTTCCCCTGCGTCGAAACAAGCTCAAAGAAACCCAAACATTTCGAACCTCAAATAAACCAACCCTTTCCAACCTCCAACTATTCTCCAAATCTTGATTCTTGTTTCGACCAAAAAGAATGTTAAACTCCAAGAAAAAAGTGGATTTTTAAATTTTATGAGTTTACGTAGATCTACGTGTCCTTGTTTGACCTCGGACGTTTTCATAAAGTTTCAATTTGGTCATTCCAGATCACAACGATGACAAAACTTCCACTATGATCGTTATTTTTGAGAGACCCTGTACATCCGCGCGCAGATGGGTACACAGGGATGATCGTTGTTCCTTTCTCATGATAATTATTAGCGTAGATGCGCGGATAGATATGTATAAGACTGGAGCGGAAGATTTAACACGAGTATAACCAACCAGTGATATTTCCATCCACGCCCACTTGGTTAGCCGTGCAACCAAGGGGCGCAATAAACGCGTGCGTGTTTATTGTGCTGTTCTCGAGTGCGCGATCTTGGATTTGCGTCTTCTCGTATTTCTCGAATCCTAGAGAGGTCCGGGGTGAGACGAGTCGCGAGTTCGGAGAGGGGAGGGGGGCGCGTGCAATCCGTTATACCGGTCCACGGGCACGTAGCAATTATGCAACGTTCTTCTCTCTCATTCTAGTCTGGATGGGCATTGTCGTTGGCTCGTACGTCCCTGTTACGTGAAATAATGGATTGTTAAAATTGGATTAAATCGTTGCCGGGGTTTTTCTTGGACTTGATATGAAATTCGCGACGTTTCACTTTTTTTTAGAATATTTAAATGTTTTTTATTTGGGTTTGTTTTATTATTTTTATCTGGAATTTCGTCTGATAAACTTTTTAATGACGAATACTCGACGAACTGAACTGTCGAGTCGACGGCTTTTGTGAAAAATTGAAAGGTATTAGCTAGACAAAATCGCAAAACGTTGTCATAAAGAAAATTGACAAAAAAAAATCCAAATAAATTAAAATATTAAAGATTCTGGAAGATAAACGGGCCTGTTTCAACGCCGGGATTTTAAACATCCAGATTTTCCTGTCGGCCGTAATATCTACATATGTATGTCAATGAAGGCTGGCTCTGAATACTCACAGTGCCAGCTTTATTCCGTTCCCAAAGTATTTTGAGGCGGAAGGAGGCGTGCGTCGTTCGTATTTCCGGCGGAAAGTGCAACCCCGGCGTTACGTCTTTCTCGAGTGTTAGCGATGTCTCCTTCTCGGGCTCGTTCCGGTTTGTCGCTCCCTTTGAGATCGTACCTCCTATACTCGTTATCTCTTTTGCAGTATCTTTGAAAAGACAAAGAGAGAGAGGGGGGGGGGGAGAATTTGCAAGTGTTTCGAGGGTTCGAGTAGAGCTACCCCTTGATTTCTCCAAGGGCGAGGTCACGCCCTTTTTGCAACCCTTTCTCAAATGCGTCTGCGACTCAACGTCTGGAGATCCCGGGTACCGGAAATATCGTTGGTCCGTCCAGTTTCCTAATCGCCCCGTCATAACTGAAATCAATCGACAAATGTGTTGGTGAGCGCTAAACTTGGAATAATTATTATATTTAGAGGTTTAGTGTCATATCACGGAGATTTTGAAGACAAATCTACCATTTAATTCGAATCGAACCCTCCATTGTCAGGGAAAAATGTCGAAAACATATTCTGTAAACGTTTTTTCCCATCTTCCCAGTCTAATTTTGTTCTTTCGGCAAAAACTCGGGCATATTCGTAATCAGCGGAAAATTTTCGATCAAATACACCCTTTTAATACTTAAAAAACGGAAAAAAAATTTTTTCGACC
>JAPYZI010003317.1:0-18340 GCA_030523105.1 Ophioninae sp. A BG-2022a | reverse complement strand
TTTTTTAAGTATTAAAAGGGTGTATTTGATCGGAAATTTTCCGCTGATTACGAATATGCCCGAGTTTTTGCCGAAAGTGCAAAATTAGACTGAGAAAATGCAAAAAAACGATTCTAGAATATTTCTTCGACATGTTTCCCTAGAAATGGACACTTCAAAGTGAATTAAGTGGTGTCCGTGTCTTAAAAAATTAATAATACTTCATGGGCTGACCCAGGAACCATAGATGCTTATATAAATAGACTCAGAATTCGACCCCCAACCCTCCATTTCACAGATGACGTCCCGTCGTGGGACAGCCTGTATATTAAAATACTTATAAAAGTAAGCAGGGCAAGACTATGCCCCCAAGCATAAAATCTGCAAGACTAAGCACGACGCCGTTATACTCCAAACGTTTAAGCACACGAGAGAAAGCGAGAGGGAGAATGATAACCGCCGTCAGCGCCACTTTTCGTTAACCACCACTGGGGTGCAGCCCCCAGCAGAATCCGGCACGTATAATCCTTCAGAACTGTCGTTCTCTATGCACGTCTAACATCGTCAACCAGAAGTCACGCCCCGATCGCTGACAAAACTTATCAAAAACCGTGATCGTTTTTTCTTCTTTATTTGTAAAAATGAAAGTTTTACATATGGCGAGTCGTTCGAGTTACGAACGGCAGAGCCCCGAGTACAGTGAACATTAACCTAACCCGCTGATACAACAGAAGACAATCGAAAAAAAACTCGAGGAACACGAGATAAGGAGATTTGGATAACCCAAACAAACACCTCGAAACGCAAAGAGAAAAAAACAGAATAAAAAAAAAAAGAAGGAAGAAAACACATGCAACGATCGAAACAAGGATATCGTTTGATTTGCGTTTTAGGATAATCGATCCGAATTATATTCAGCGAAACGAAAGACGACGCGTACGCCATCTGCATTGGCAAAGGTTAGAATTCCCTTCACCGCCGCAAATCCGTTTCGTTCAAAATAAACAAGACGAAAAAGATAAAACCCAAAAAGAGATGACACTCGTGCTCTGGTCCTGGTTCCGAACGCGATTAAAAGAATAATTCGGAAAAACGAATTGCACGTTGGAGATTATGAGCGAGCAAAGTTACAAACGAAAACGCGTTTCACCGCGTTTCTCTCCATCGTCCGGACAAACGAGAAAACCGAATACTTTTTTTCTTTATTATCTTTTTCGCTATCGCGAATCCTCTATCTTCTAATCTCGGACAATCCTCGCACGTATATTGTAGCTTTTAACAAGAAATTCGAACGAATAGGAAAAAAAGAAATACAGGTTTCAATTGTTCTATACAAATTTGAGACGAGACGAGCGTTCGCGTTGATCGTCAGAGTTCTTTTCGTTGAGAGAAAGAAATTCAACGTCGCCAAAGCTAGTCCATCGTATATTCCGTCGGGGAACAAAAAACAGCGTCGTTTAAGCTCGACACTCGCGACGTTTACATTTCAGAGATCGATGTGGAGGATTTGATAAAAAATAGATGTATCTCGAATGAAGAAAAAATGATTTGCAATATACATATATATATGTATATATATATATCGGGTGCCCATCGCATTTTTACAAGTTTCCTTTCTTTTGAACGCAAATTCGCACGCGAACGGATAAAAGGTAGAGAGGGAAAGAAGATGACAGTCATTAATTGAGAATATTTAAGTCGTTAGTCAGGCAAAATATATACATCCGTAATCGGGGGCAAAAACAACGTGGAGAAACGGAAGATGAGAACCAATGCTCGACGGGCATTCGCGACTTACGCGCAACGTTCTTTATTTCCGTTTTCGCGCTAGGATCCACTACCCCATTAATTTTTTCTTCATTTCCTTCATCTTCTTCGTCTAATTAGTATTTGTTTATTTTTTAAACATCTTTCGATTCTTCGTAATCTCCGAGTCAAGTATTGTGAGGCACGTAGGACAATGTTCAACGTAAGTGTAAACTGAAAAAAAGAAAAGAAAACGAGAGAATCCTTCGAACGTTCTTACGAGGTTGAAGCATCGACGAGTCGCGCGCACCGAAGAATTCGATATATTAAAAAACAAAACAAAAAAAAAAGAAACGAAAAAGAGAGAGAGAGAGAGAGAGAGGAAAAAAGAAATACTATCTCGCGTCGTCTCGGTATTAAACGAGAAATTTTCCGCGGATGAATTCTACC
This sequence comes from Ophioninae sp. A BG-2022a, assembly GCA_030523105.1. Taxonomy (NCBI): domain Eukaryota; kingdom Metazoa; phylum Arthropoda; class Insecta; order Hymenoptera; family Ichneumonidae; species Ophioninae sp. A BG-2022a. The sequence goes on along the minus strand of JAPYZI010003317.1, from coordinate 16,165 downwards.
AGTCTTTTGTGTGAATCGTCTATTATCATACCCGAAATTTCAAAATCGGTGGGACCGCGGTATTTTCTTCTTTTTTTTTCAACATCTTCACCCCCGACCGATTTTCTCAATATCGGGCCTGATGAAGCGAGATCCGAAGATACGTTTGTTTTTTTTTCTTCTTCTTTTTCTTTTTACGAAACTCCGTAACGCGACGATTATTGTAATAATTTGCAACTCGAAACTTGAATGATCTTTTTCGTCCAAATCTCTGCACCCATCCCCTCCACTCTCCCTTTCCCCGAGCTCGTTCATCCCTTCACAAAGGTCAGGCGAGTCCTCGTACTTTCTCGTCTTTTCTTTTTTTCCTCCTGCTCTTAACTCTTCTCAATTACCTATATTAAATTATATCAATATTTGTTTTATTTATATATCTATATATATCACGCCTGTCACTTTTCTTCTCTTTTTCTTCTCCTTCCTCTTCTTCTTCGTCTATTTTTTCTTCTTCTTCGATTTAGTAACGTAGGTACACTTTGTCAACAATCACTCTTCGATGCTTTTCCTCTTCCTTCATCATTTTCTTTAATTTTCAATCATTTGTCGTCGTCCTGTCCTACTTGTCCTTTGAAGTTCGCACCTTCTCCGCTGCCTCTTCATTTTTCCTCGTCGCTTCGCTTTCTTACATTGTGATTCATCGTTATCCCCTGTACTGGCAATTATGCTGGCTTTTGCGAGCCCTTCTTACCGATGAGGGACTTGTGGATATGTGGTATTACACCTGAAAACAAACACGAATATTTATCAGTCACGAGTTTCGCGGATTCGCTTTGCAAACGTTAGAAATTCATTGAAAAGCGAAAATTTATAGCAAAAAAAAAATAAGAAATTGGTTTTGAGTGTTAAATATTGTACAAATGTTTCGCAATGGGATAATAAAAATAGTAATCAATTGTTGTACGATTTTCTTAGCCCAAATTGACGAACGAAAAAACGATTTAAAGGATTTAATTTCTTTTTTTTAATCGAATATGAAAAAATTCACGATCGTTCGTCAGTCTTCAATGTTGCTTGAGACAATATCGTGGAATTCTGAACAGCCGTTTGAGAAACTCGAGGATATATACAATTTTGTTTTCTGCCATATCGACAGTGGTAATTGCGGTAAAGGAAGAATAAATTTGAATCAGGAATCCATGTTTACCTCCTCCTGCGATCGTCGCCTTGATAAGACTATCGAGTTCTTCGTCACCGCGGATCGCGAGTTGCAAATGTCTCGGGGTGATACGTTTCACCTTCAAATCCTTCGACGCGTTCCCCGCCAGCTCCAAAACCTGTTGGTTAAAAAGATTATTTGATTTTTTCAGTTTTCGCTTAGGCAATTTTTCAATTTACACAGGACTCATGTAAAAATTATTTTAAATAGGTAAATATTTAAAAAATTAATAATCATAATAAAGGTAAACAATGTCAAAAATAATAAAATAAGTAAACAAAAGTATATGATTTTACAACATTTTTCTACACAAAACTAAAATGTTTATTGAACTTTTTCAAACGTGATTTTCCTCCCAAATCTATTGTTCTGTAATAACTCGAATTCTCATATCTTAACGAAGGCCAGCGCGTTGAAGAATTTTGAATTCAATCGAAAATGGCGGGAAAGCGAATTCGCAACGTAAAGTTGTCAGATGTCGCCACGTGACTGTACCGACCGGAAGACACGAGTTCGTTTCGTCGGATAAAAAAGATTCGGGTTCGCGTAACATCGTAAAGAAACGACTCGGCATTAATTCGAGCGCGAACAAAAAAAAAAGGAAGCAAAGAAAAAAAAAGGAAGGGCAAGAGCAGTAGCGATTGGGAGGTTAGATTACCTCAGCAGTGAGATACTCCAAGATAGCGGCGCTGTAAACCGCCGCTGTGGCACCGACGCGACCATGACTCGTCGTTCTGTTTTTCAGATGCCTGTGAATTCTGCCAACGGGAAACTGCAAAAAACACGAAGCCAAAAATTAATAAGAGCAAAAAAAAGATCGAAAAATTACGAAAGGATGGAATACTCAATGAGGGATTCGTAGTTCGTAAGGAAACCCTACGTTTCTCGGATGGCGACGAAAGTGACGGATTGGATGAAATTGGCGAGGTGGGGAGGATGAGGAGAAGAGGGGGTGGTCGGAAGGAGAAAATGTTTTTGCCTTTTTCCGAGTGTCGTTACTGTCGTGAGTCTACGGTAAGAACATTTCCAAAAACATGTTAGCCTCGGCGTGAGCAGCGAGAGCGTCATCGTCGTTGGTTTCTCGTGTGCACGGGGACTGAGGGAAAATATCGAACGTTCCGAGCCAACAGACGGTACGATGACAAAAGACGTTCTAGCTAAGTCTCGTGAAAACACGATGCGAGGCTCCCTTTCTCTCTCTCTCTCTCTCTTTCTCTCGGCCCCGTTCCTTCCTGAACACGCTTGACAACAAATGTGTCATAGAAAAATTCATTCTCGACGAATATTGTTCACCGTCATTATTTTTTACGGTCTCTCCGTGTCTCTAGCTTTTTCCGTCTCTTTCACTCTTTCTGTATCTCTCTCTCTCTCTGTCTATCCCTCGTTTCTCGATCCCCGACAATATAAACACACATATACGAGACGTTGGGTAGTTTCGCCGCATTTCAACGCGCCGCGGATATCGAACGGGGCATTAAAATATACTCGTCGTTTCGGGAACGTTTCCCGAGACGCGTGTGTGGACGCACACACCCACGCGCGGGCACACACACGATACGATCGCATTTTTCATCATGCCAGCAAACACGAGGATCGCGGAGAATAATTAAATAAAAGGAGAAAAAAAGAAAAATTAAAGAAAAATTGAACGAAGCAGATACACGTGAGAGGGGGATTTCGCGTCGAAAATGCGCGAAACCGAAAATAACCGGACAGGATTGAAACAATCTCGACTGCGATTTGACAGGCTCTTGTTTTCGATATTTCACCTTATCTCTGTTGTTTTCTGTCCTTATTCACCGTAAAGCGCGAGTAATTACGAATCGAAGAACGAAGAATAGAGAAAAAGAAAAAACGGCCGTTATTGGTTGCTCAGCGACAGGTCGAGCGATGATAGAGCACGTTGCCCAAACATGTACGCGTGTCAGGATAGAAATATTGACACATGACAGATCAACTTTCGATACACATGTTTCGCTATTGGACAAATATGGCGTTTACGTACGTAATCGTAATACACCGATAGTCTACTTTTAATATTTGAATTCTCGGGATTGACGGTACATCGGCGAGATCAAAGGAGATTCCAAACGCGAAAACTTCGATACCACCAACGCCCCCGCGGCCGGCCGGTGTTCGGGTTACGAAAAAAAAAACGGGAGTTACGTCATTTTCGTAGAATAATAATAATCGCCGGATGAATTTCGTTCCGTGGGTAAAACGTGTTCGAACAACCGGAAGCGATGCGTAGTTGACAAATGTCGCGTCATGGCTGTTCGAAAGTTGACCGAATTGAAAAAACCATAGGTTATACGACTAGAAACCCAGATCGAACGTTACGCGTTTAATGGGACGTTTAATCGTCGGACGTACGCTCGCGAATTATTTTTACGCTCGAGTCGTTCTCGTATTGGCAAGAGCACGAAGATTTGTCGCCAGAGGGTTAGGAAAAGGCGGGGAGGGGGGTGCAGAGGGGTAGCGCAGTTTACCACCGATCGGTTGTTTGAAAACAATTCCGAGCTTCCCTGATTCACCGTTCGATAAAAAAAAATTCGAAACGCTTGTGCAATTCGTGCGCGCGCACATTTCGGTTATCCATTGCGATCGGTGAAACGTATACGGATTTTTGTGAGTACTGACGAAAACAAACAAAATTTTCGAATCGATGGAAAAAATCCGGATGTATCGGAGCAAGATACACGTGGATACCACGTAAGACGTGTACGTACACACACGCGCGCGTTTATAAACGTAGGAAACGACGAATGAAAACATCGAAAGTTTTTCGCGCCAACACGGTGGCTCCTTCAAGCCGGTGATGAAAAGTCGTCTCGGTAAGAATCCGCACACTTTTCGGCGAGTATTATCTTTCGCGCTCGACGGAAGAGACACGAGGTTTTCGATTATCGCGATAGCGGGTAAAATACTTCGGAGTCGTTTCAAACTTCGAAATAAAAGACACTCACCTGCAGTCCGGCTCTCGCCGATCGGGAGACCGCCTTTGCCTTCGCCTTACCGGAATCTTTGACCGCTTTGCCGCCAGCCTGCGAACCGCATACGAGAGAAGGAAAAGAAACAATGAAAGAAGATATCACTCGAGAGTTTTACGCTGATGGGTAGAGAAACGAGGAAAAAAAAAATAACTTCACTGTGTCGCTTCGCGCAAACGACGCGTAACGTTCAAATTTACACGATGCACTTCGTTTTTCTCAGAACCGAATATCTTTTTTTTTCTTCGTATATACATATCCGCGTGTTTAACGCGGATACTCACCATTATGCGAAATATTTCGTGTATCGAGTCAAGTCGCGCTAAGACAGAGACGTACGTAGGCAAACGAATAAAAGAGCACCGAAGACTCGGGAGAGTCGAGGTACGCGCTCGTGCGTGTGTATTCGCTGTCTTTTTTTTCTTTCTTCTTCTTTTCTTTTTTCTCTTTCTCCGTCGTCTCTTTCTCGTCGGACGCGCGAGTTCGTGTCGTTGGGGCTCTCTAACGAAAAGGCACACGGGGGAACGGTTCAACACACACGGTCAACCCGCAGTAAGCGCCAAGCGAACACTCGACGCGCCGAGACAGAGAGAGAGAACGATTCACTACCACGGGGGGACACGAGACGACGCCGTGTCTCTGTTGAGCCGACGCGATCCCGCCAAATGCTCGTTGGCGCTAGAGGCGCGTCCCGCGAATACGTTCACGTGACGCTTCTCCACCAATAGCCGAAGCACAAACTGATTTTACGTTGGCACACGTCTTGGGGTTTTAGCGGTAGACGGCAGCATCGTATGCGTCGGTAGCTCGAAGCCCGCGCGCGTACCCCCCTCCCACTCGACCCTACGAACCCACAATGCATCGCGCGCATGCGTGCCGCTTCGACCGATGCGCCACCCGGCGGATTTGCTTTTAACGCCGAGCGAGACGGCGGATCGGGAGTGGGGATTGGAAAAACGTTCATGATAGACTCTTGAGCCTGAGGAACGCCAGCTTCGACTGCCACCCCCTTCCCGAGCCAACAGATGCCATCTTAGTGTATCACTCTCTCGTTGGTGGGGGAATTGTGCCATCGCGAAATTAATCGGAATGCGCGTGCGTCGAACCTGTACGGACAACTGAACACGTTCGAAGGCACCTCGTGTCGTCACGGCGGCCATCTTGATATTTCTGTCGATTCGTAGAACCACCAGCCAATCGCAAATACGAGTGTCGTTTGAAAAGTCCGTGCTGAGTTGGAGAGATAGCACCACCGGTGCGTATCGAAGTTATTTTCAGTCAGTAGAATCTGTAGACGAAAACACACCAAGTTTCGTTCGGATCGGTTTGTTTCTTTTTATTTTGCATTCGGTTGAATCGATCGAAGCGATTTTACAAAAAAATTAGCTAAAAGAATTTTATGTGTTATTGGAATATTTTTAAACCCGCAAAAAAGCCCTTTTCCATCGCGATAACGCTCCAGCTCGCGTCTCACCAGTCGCGACAGCAAAATTAATGGAAATAGGGTTCCAACTCCTTTCACATTCCCAGTATTCACAAGATATGGCTACCTCGGTTATTTATTTTCCAATGTGAAGCAATGGCTGGCGGGAAAATGGTTTTATTCAAACGAGGAAGTGATTGCAAAAACGAATGGCTATTTTTCAGGCTTGGACAAATTTTATTGCTCGGCGGGGATCAACGAACGTCCCAAAAAACTCGAGTTGTTTTCATTTTTGCACGGACTTTTAAAAAAATCTTCGTTTCTAGGAATCGTGGGAAAGAAGTGTTGCCAAGAATCCGGTTTGCCCACAGAGGGAGCTTTGCGAATCGTGAAAAATTACGTGCCCCGTTCACGTTTAAAATTCCGCTCCAACGAACTATTCGAATTGATCGTTCGATTCGAACGCGTCCGAACGTGACTAAAGAATAAAAGTTTCGGCGTGGATATAATCGAATATCCTTTCCGAAAACAAAACCTTCGCCAAGATGACGCAGAGCAATAAATATCGCTGGTCGCTTATGAAGCGATATTTCAATCGACGAAAACGCTTAACCTCCAAAAATTATACTGGACAGGAGTCGAAAAGGAAATCAATATCGTACATCGTAATTCTCTCTTTGGTTACGCTTTATTCGTAATAAACGCGTTTCTAAGTTGACAAACGTTTGCACAATCATTGGATACAAATATTTATCAGCGATAATTATTCAAAAGACATTAAAGTCAGTGAAAAAGGAGAACAGTGGTAGAAAGAGGGAGAAAGCGATAAATTGGTAGTAGAAACGTGAAAGCGAGAGCGGGCTGAAAAAAATTGTAAAAATTCGTTAAAAAATACAGAACTATCAGTAACCGGCTGTTTTATTGACTTTTTTCCTCTGTCGATTCGAGACAAGTGTCCAACACGTAAAATCGGAAACGAAGCTGTGCGGTTGTGACGGTTAACCGAAACCCGTGAATTTCGAAGATATTCCATGTAACGAGGGTACTCGTTACACGTATGGACAATCCGGGCTAGTATCGACGAGGTCTCAATGGCGGTTGGTGTCCCGGGATGCGCGTTACTCAGTGCGCGTCCCACTGCAGCGAATCTAGCGAAAAAGCTGCGCGGAGATGAACGGTAAAGGAGAGAGAGAGAGAGAGAAAGAGAGCAAAAGGGAGAGAGAGAAACAGGCAGTGGAAAACGAAAAGAGCGAGTGGGAGAAAAGTAAAGACTTTCCCGCCATTTACGTTTTTTTTTCTTTCTTTCGGGAGTCTGAGAGTAGGCAGTAAAAAAGAGGCTCTCGCTAAAGTCCGCAATCGCAGGGAATGAACTCTCCTAGAAATCGTGGGCCGCTTCGGCGAGCTCGTCGCATCTGTCCTCCAAATCTTCCTGCAAGGGCAAATTAATAAATCAACTTTTAAGCGAAACAAAGGAGAATTCGTGGTTATTCGATAATTCAGTATAGCCGCTTTAAAAGTATTCAAGAAACCCCAACAAACCCAAACATAGAAATTAATAAAAATGGAATTCAGCGTTTTTGGAAAATAAAGTTTTAAGGGGGTAAAACCGGAAATTTAATTTCGAAGACCAATTTGTGAAACGTTGAAAATCGATAAAATTAATACTCGGTCTATTGGGCATGAATTAAAAACGACCTATTTTACATTTAGAAAAAAAAAAAACAATTCCTTGAGAGGTTAGGAAATATTTCAACAAAAATGTAGGGGTTGTGTCGATTTTTCACGCGTTCTTAATACCCAATGACCTTGAGATCCGTTTATACACGTGACTGGATGCAATTATTTAACGAGATGATCCAATGGTTGATACCGACTACAAGCATTTCCGTGTTGAAACCCGTAAACTCAGTTTGCCTCTGTCACTTCGAATCTTCCAACTTAACCTCGAAAGGGTTAATCCGACGAGCACCGGAAACGCGTTAGTAACATTCGACATGTAACTTTTGGCAAATTAAATTATTTCGATACCGGAGCGAGGAAGGATTCTACGTTGAAACTTTGAAAAAAACGAATTCTTTTTTTACATTTTTCGAAGGTGAATACATCGGAGAATATTTTCTCCAAATGGCGCAGGTATCGTTGATTAAGCCTAAGTTCATTTTCATCGTGATTTTTCCTTTACGATGCTAAAATTTCTAAAACTACTCAAACGATTTTCAAAATTTTGATTTTTCGATTTTTTTAAGTAAAAAAAATAATAGCAATTGCAATTTTATTTATTCCACTTTTCATCCGGCATTTTGTTTATTTTTTTTGCACGTACATTAAAAATTCTAATTCGTTTCCAGTCTATTCTTTCAAATGTTTTTTTGGATTGCCCAAATTAGAATCCCGCTTTAGCTTATCGAGTAAAAACCACGTGCAGCTATACGGAGATCGCGTACTATTCGAGAACCAAATCGTTGCTAATTTCGGTAAAGAATTTGACGAAACCGCGAGGCAGGATTATTTCGGGTGACATCGTGAAATTTGTTAAAAGCGGATCGATTTTCACAAGCCAGCTTCTGTAACCATTTTGGATGACGTACGAAAAGTGAATTTGAGAAAAAATAAATAAAAACGAGTTTTAAAAAATCGTGAACGGATCAACGAGCAAATAGAACGTTATTTTTAGTAAAAAATTATGGAGATACGATTTTTGGTATCGACAACTAATGTTTGGATGATTTAAGACTTCGAATGTTTGTTTGGGTTTGTTCGGTTCAATTAATTTGGAAAGAATGATGACGATGAGTTTTTATGGGATCCCAGTTAGCTCTAGAGTTCTTTAATCTCCGAAAAAAAATGATTTTCGTGGCACAAACTTGAGCGAACAAATTTCTATTTGGAAAAAAGAAAAACGAATAATCCAATGTGGAATTGGAAAGCACGTACCTCGTCGAGTTGAAGGCACTTGCCCCACTCTTTGAGGGTGATTTTGTGATCGTTATTGACGTCACACGAATCCAGGAAGGGAGCAATGCAATGCTCGAGGGTCATCAGTGGCGCTCTGATCGGGAAGAGTTCGTGCCTGGACACGGAACGATCGTGGGGATGCCCGTCGAGATCGCACCATTTCCAGACTGCCGCGTTCGTCCATCGAAGAGTCAGATTCGTTTCCGCCTCCCGTTGCATCTTGAAGTATTTCGGTGGCAATTCACGACGATCGGCGAGGTCGCGCATTATGTTGAAGAGCCAGTCCCTCATTCGTCGCGGAAAGTCGAGCATGTCGTCTTCCTTGCACATCTGTCAAGAACGTTTGTTGCGTTATTTGAATTGTTGGGAAGAGTTATCGTTCGTCAGAGGTAAGTTATTGAAGCGCGCAGCTGGATCCGAATTGGATGATCCAATTTGGATGGGCAATTTTGATGAGCCAATTTGAATCAGTGATTTGGATGATCCAATTTGAATGTATGATTTCGATTATTCAATTTGGATCCAATTGGCATCGTCCCATTTGGATCAAATTTCAATCATCCAACTCGGACCCAATTGGAATCATCAAACTTGGATGCAATTGGCATTATCCGATTTGGATCCAATTGGCATCGTCCCATTTGAATCCAATTTCAATCATCCAACTCGGACCCAATTGGAATCATCAAACTTGGATGCAATTGGCATCGTGCAATTTTTCTCCAATTGGAATCATCCAGTATGAATCCAATCCGGATAACCCAAACTGGACGATCCGATTTGGACGAGTGACTTCAATGATCCAAGTATTATCACAATGCTGGTTCAATCTTTCACCGACCTCGCGACGAAAAACCCTTTCCACTAATTTCTCACGTTCCCCCTAAACTGATAAAGCCTGATTCTGGGGTCCCTATTTTCGAGAAAGCTCACCGGCATTTGACGGCACTCGCCGTAATACTCGATGTGAACGTGTTTGTAATCAGGTCCGCGACATCTGGCGTCATCGGAGTCGCAGAAGCAACGGGCTTGATAAACCTCGCAATCGCTGCCGAAAGTCTCGTTGTAATTCGTGCAAACTTTACGACGAGGATCGATTTCAATGTCGCATGTTTCAACGCAGATACATTCAGCCTCGCCCAAATCGCTCGACTGAAACCAAAACATTGACGTTTATGAAAAATCAACGAAATTTGAAATGTTATTATTGCTCGATCATAAATGAGATTTATACCCGACAAACTCGACCAGCTCCGCAATGTTTGTCCATGCATGGATTCTTTTGCACCAGAGGTTCGGTAAGAGATCCAAATTTGGTATCGGGTTTGATCATCCTTTCGGACGGTTTCTCGGCGTCCTCGGCTTCCTCGTCGATGTCCAACGTGTTCATCGCTTCTTCCTCGAAGGTTGGCTCGGTCGTTGTCGTTCGACGACGATGCTTTCTCCTTCTCTGTTGAAACACGAATTTACACGTTATTCGAATGTACTTGCGGAGTTTCGGAGAGCAGAGGAGGGGAGGAGGAGGAGGGGGTAACCATTGAAATCGACTTTCGAAAAAGTTTGCATCTTTCGTGATACCCAACATGGTAAAGGATCGAATAACGAGTATGAATTTTTTACTGACCTCGGCATTGGCATCCGCGATGAGGAGGGCGACCAGAGCGCAAACCATCAACCACTTGAACCTCGTCCCCATTTTTATGATATCTTCGAACACACGTATTTCGTTGTTATTGTTTAAACGTAAAAAAGAAATGTTGATGTATGAAATAACAATGTTTTCATTTTTGAAGATTTTTATTTTCGTTAGTAGGTTTCTTATTAATTATAAGGAGAATGTTTTTATTTATTGATTATATTGATAATATTATTATTTTATTAATTATCTTGATATGATTATTTTTGTTGATTATTTTTATTAATGATATAAAAACGAAAAAACTAAATAAATTTGACGCATGCGCCTCGTCTTTTTCCAATCTTTAAGCGTAACCCCTTAAAGCTGAAAAAAGTGTAAAAAAAAGAACTTTTGAAAAAAAAAAATAATAATTCATATTGGAGATCCAACGAATAAACTGATTAGCTTGGAATTTTTGAACTTCGGCGTAATTATATTTGCGAACAAAAATTTGATTTCGTTGTTTATTAATGAATTAATTAATTATTCCGTTCTTCAACGAATTCGTAAAACAATTCGTTACTTGTTAATTAAATAATTTAATAAAAAAACTCGTTATTTCTCGTCTAAAACAATTCGCGAAATGGAATTTTTGCAATCGCGTTTTCAATGATAATCAACGTGTACTTTTCTCGTTCCCGTCCGATTCGAGATCTCGCTTTACTCCGAGTTTAACGAACCAATGCTCCTAATTGAGGAACGCGTTTGATATTGCGTGCTCGCGAACTCGTGAGAGTGCAATTTTATCGTCGGGCCATTCATTTTATATTTCTCGCGTGGCCAATTCGAGATTGAAAGAAAAACGAGTTCACGTTTTTTTTTCATACGTTCCTTTCGTTTTCTCATTATTTCGAAGTATAAATATTATGTGTCATTCCATATGATTATTATTTTAATAATAGGGATTATCTCATCGAATTAAATTATTCCATAATTAAATATATATATATTTAATTATGGGATTATCCCATAATTAAATAAATAATATAAATCGATTTTTAAAAATCAATTATTTTTTTAACTTAATAAATTTATTTTGTTGTAAATATATAATTCAAGGGAGCAATAAACGGGGGGGGAGGGGGTCATCGAGTCACACGAATGATAAGTCTCTGGCCGTCGTTCATGAAGCTTCGTTAACGAGAAGTAGACGATAACCCAGATTTTCCTCGAAGGACTCGATAGCCACGTGACATAATAATATTAATTTGTGATCGAATCTCCGACCTTCTTGAAATGTCATTGTTTAATCGACGCTGAGAGTTTCCGATTTACGTAAATCCTCGTGATTAATCGTGAAAACCCTAACGAACGCTAAAACAGTCCGATCCATTTCTACCCTAGTAACCCAAACAAACCTAAACATACGTGTAAAATTGCTTAATTAATGTCAGTCTTGAGGATCAAGCCTGGTAACCCAAACAGACCCAAATATAAGACTGAAACAGTTTGATTAATATCAATCGTAAAGATCGAACCCGGTAACCCAAACAAACCCAAACAATCATTTAAAACTATCTTATTAATGTCAATCCTGAAGATATAACCCAGTAACCCAAACAAACCCAAACAATCACCTAAAACTATCTTATTAATGTCAATCCTGAGTATATAATCTACTAACCCAAACAAACCCAAACAAACGCTCAAAACTGTCCGATAATCGTCAATCAATCGAATCCTAGCGACAAACTCAGGAAACTCAAAAAACCGTTTAAAACAGTCCAACCAGTTTTCAATTACGTATACGATAAGTGTTGCAAAAACGTCGAATTTCCGGTTATTCATTAATTTATAAAAAAAAAAATGGTTAGATTTCCGGTTTTTCTGTTGCAGATGAAAGTCTTTTATCAAATCTGTTTTCCTTCCGTCAGTCCTGATGCTCGTATAGGGAACACACATCGTTGCGCCAGATTTGTTTGCCTCACATATTCGCCCACGCAACCCCGGGAGGGTCAAAGAGAGAGAGAGCGAGAGAGAAGGAAGAAGAGAGGGAGATCAGGGCGTTTCGACCGTAGAACGCAGAAAGCTGCATCGCGAACGTTCCGCGCTTCTCGTGTGTTCGTCGGCTCTGCCTTCCACGTGTTACCCCGAGACTCCGCACCCACATGCATCCACGGCGTAACTTTTTTTTCCTTCGCGTCCGTTAGTACACACAAAGATCCTGAAGCGAACGAGCGGAGGTTGTTACCTCCGCGGTTCCGCGGACCTTTTATCGGTACGTCAACCAACCCGCGGACGCAATTAATCCGGCACTGCTTTTTCACTTTTTCAAGCGATGACGCGCTTTCCCGCCTATTTAATACTCGTTACATCGCGGTACGAAAATACGTTAAATTCGTTCGAGAAACCCGATATCCTCGCATCGCTTTGATCAAACTTAATTATTAGTCGAGCTAAGTAATCGAGCTGCAATTAAGTCCGAACGTTTAAAAAATTGAGAATACTCTTTAGCCTCTAAAATGAACGGTCTTTTTTTCCTACATCTCATTTTCACACATTTGCCCTACGAAAAAATAGCGAAAACAATTTTTTTTTCGAACCTTCAATCAACAATTTCCTACAAACGTACCACGATCTGTTTTTTTTTTATGATGATGAGAATGAAAAATTAAAGATTGAAAAAAACAATTCATTGAAATTAATTTTTTATTTTTAATCTTATTAATATTAATGACATTTTTTATTTCCTTCCACGTTTACGCCACGAAAAAAAAAAAACAAATTGCATATTCTGAAAACTCCTAATTAGAGATTCTGTCAAAAACGAATTTGCGATTTTTTTCAACGATAAAAATGAGTTATTGAAATTTTTCTTTCAATCGAATAATTCATTATGGATTTTGATGAATTTCAGTGGAAGTTACCGGGTTGAAGATTACATCGTTGAATTGATTGTTATTATTATTATTATTATTATTATTATGAAAAATAATTGCGCATTTGTTCTGAATCGGCGAGTAAGGATTGTAAAAAATAATGTCGTATTTTTCGTGTTACGAAATAACATGTTTCGTCTCGACGAAAAATATTGTTTTTTTTTTAAGCCAAAATCCTAATTAATTTTTATTTTTATAATTTGTTTGGGTTTGCATCGTTAACAAAGATTGTAATTATCGAAGATGAGATTGGACCGAAAAGGATTTCGATTTATCCAGAAATAGAATGCGTTCTCAGTCTAACTAGGAATTTTTATTGAACCCAATGAATTGGCGTTTTATATTATTCGAGGTTATTTTTTGGAAATAATCGCGGTGAATGTGAACTGCCGTAAATCAGGATCGGGTCTCGTTTGAAGCGATAAAGAGATTATACATGGCCGCGGTACAAAATTAGCTTTTTACGACGGTTCTGGTGACGAAATTTTCCCCCATATTCGACCCCGTTGATTTCGCTGATCCGTCTTCGCTCTACTTTCGTCCCGAATTTCTGTTGACCCGAAAGTCTCCCGCGTATGAAACATTTTACAGGTCGCTGTTCGAATTGAAATTGAAAAGTGGTTTCTTTTTTCTGGTGGAATTTCGAATGTTGGGGAAGGTCGATAACCTCTGTACGAAAATGATGACGCAATAATTCGTCAATTAATTAATAATTAATTGATAATTAATTAATTAGTTTTTTGTACGACAAAACAGGAAGTGGCTCGGATGGAAATTTTCATTGAGAGAGATATTAATTAATAGTAAATTGTAATTGAATGCATTTGAGTAATCAGCTGAATGAAACTGATAAATAAATTCACGAAAAATAGATGGAATTATTTATTGAAATTAATTATTTGCAATTGAAATGTAATTCATTTAATTAATCATTTTCAACGACTTTAATTTATAATTTACGATTAATTTGATTAATAATAAGGAAATAATTTAATTCATAATTCGCAATTGCTTCGATGAATATTTTACTATCGCTTTAATGAATAATTTGATATTTGTATTTATATTTATATTAATTTTACATGATTATTAATTTATTAATTTGGCTAATTATATCAATAACGAATTAATAATAATTATTAATATAATTAGTCATTTGCAATAGATTTAATTAATTAATTGCAATAAATTAAATTCACGAATATAATTTATTTGTTTCGGTTAATAACGTACACACGAATAAATTTAGAAAGAGATGTTTTTTTTCAAATAACCCTAATTTTTGGTTCGTCATTGTCATCAAACCCCTTAAATATTGTTCGATTAGAATGCGATGTGAATTTTGATAAATCAGTACGATCGAAAGTATTTTTTCTACTCGTCTGTTAAGACTTACATTAAGGGCGTGTACGAAGCTCGTTGGGTAGTTTTCTGAACGCGTAATTGCAGTTGGAAAGGGTCGTCGTGATCGGTCGCTGGACCGGTACTGACTGCGTCCAGAGCGACTCGAGAAGCACTCCAGAAGTTCTTCGCTGGGGCGATTCGTGGATGATCTCACTGCCCCGTCTTCCCAGTGCCCCCGGTTTTGATCTCTCGGCCACATGGAATCGTGCTACTCCGCGATACTCCGTGTTTGTATTTTCTCTTCCTCCCTTCTTTTTTTTTCAGCTTCGCATAAATCGTCGCCTCGGAGCTGTGCCTCGAAAGCTCGCGGAGCGACAATTATTACGCAAAAACGTTCCCGCATCTCTCGCGACGATCTTCGACTTTCAACGCGGACGAATCAACGCCCAACAAAATTGGGACGAATCCGAAGCAACGATAAACATTACGAATATTCTTTTTTTCATTTTCGTAAAGATTGTGACATCTCTTACGAACTTCCGATATGTAACAAAACGATTTTATGCCTACCTCCACGAAAATCACGCCGAATCGTCGATGGAAAAATATTTTCAATTTTATAGGTTATGTTCGTAAAAAAAAGGATTGAAAAATCCTTTTTCGAAGCTTCTCTCTATTACACGTCCCGCCTAGAATCCTACTCCGAAATTCAACACGAAATTACGTAAAAGAACGACTTTGAAGTTTGCTGCAAAACGACGAAGAGGAATAATTTTTTACTTAACAATTTATTTGTCCAATTTTTCCTAGCGAAATTCGATCGAAGGTTTTTTGCAGATTTTCCGATTTTTACAGTTTTTTATATTTCAAATGTACGATCAAAAATAGGTATGGGAAATGAGAAATAAAGGCATGAAGAAAAAAGGCAAAACGTCGTGTTTCAACAACGAAAACTTCATAACCAAAGATATTCCGAGCGTCGTTTCTTCGAAACGATATCTTTTCCCATCCCCACCGATTTTCAGAATCCTTCCTGTCCGTTCTATCGAGTACAGTCCGTGCGCGAAGGCCCCGTATCGATTCGTCGAGATCTGCTTCGCGGCGCTGCTATCGCGCGAGTGCGTCTCCTTCGCACAGCAAAACGTTAGGCTCTCCGTATTTTCCTCGATTCCTCAAACTTTACCGTTAGAAAACAATCTTTAGGAAACGCCGTCGCTTCTTCGAACCGTTTCGAAAAGAGCGAAAAACCGCGAGAAAAAAAAAGCGCGTGTACAATGGTTTTGTTTCTATATTTCCGGTAGTCAGGTAGGTATATTATACTAAATGCAAAAAGGTACAATACATTTGATGTTTGTTGGTTTCTTCTTTTCTTTTTGTTTTTTTTTTGTCGTTTCGTTTCAGCATTATCTCCCGTATTTCTTTGTCTTCCTTTATCTCCCTTCCCTTCACTCTTATCGTAGTAACGTTGTCCACTTAATTGTACACGCAAATAGACCCGTTTCCGGTATCGAAATAAAAACTTGTATTCTACAAATAATAATAATAATAATAATAATAATAATTCACAACTTAATTATCGCCATACTCTATTTATAAATTGTTATAATCACTCGTGGCTCGCGTATATGCTTTTTGTCGCTGCTTGTTTTTTTTTTTTTTTTTTTTGTCTTTTTTCCTCTTTTTTTTTTTTTTTTTTTTTTT
>JAPYZI010003316.1:0-18348 GCA_030523105.1 Ophioninae sp. A BG-2022a | reverse complement strand
TTTGCCATTTTTCAAGTGGACTTTCCGGGAAAACTATTAGAGATATCGATACGAATCCAACGCCATTATTTAAGTTAGGCAAAAACCTTTTCCAAACTCTTCCAATGAATGGCCATAGCATAAAAGGAACTCACCCTACGACCTTTTGAATTTCCGTGATTTTCAAGATTCTGACAAAGTGGCCGGGGGAAGACGAAAATTTTTTTTTTCCATTTTCAACCTTTTAAAAGGATGTATTTGATCGGAAATTTTCCGCTGATTACGAATCTGCCCGAGTTTTTGCCGATAGTGCAAAATTAGACGTCAAGCTGGACCAAACAGGCATATCCATTTACAATTCTGCACTGATGCCACTTTCAATCCTAATAACATAATGCAATACAGTCAGCACGTGGAAGTGGAAAGACTTTTCCAATTTGATCCTTATCACCCACTTGACCAGGGTTCGAATAAACTTTAGGGCCCCGCAACGTCGCCGTTCCGTTGCATCGAGAAAATTATTGGACGCGCAATCCTCAGACCCAATGACCGAAAATTGGTATTCATACGACGTACTCCACGGTCGTAAAAATCTGTTATACGGTGTCCCATACCTGCCGAAGTTGGGCCCGTAACCTTTGGTACAGTCCGGCGTCTACCCCCTCCCCCCATTTTTTTCTCCCTCGGGAGCAGAGATCTCCCGTTAGGAATTCTTGAAACAATGCGAGGTGACATCTCACCGCATGCTGGTGCATAACTCGTGGGGTCCCCTTCTTGGACCCATAGGCCACGTAGACGTACCCGACGCACATCGAGGGATGTTTCTCACGACCCCTGGTCTCTCCTTCGGACTTCGCTCCCAAGGCGCGTATAACCCAACGTCCGAACCCGCGATCGTGTATTAAGGTGATTTGTGCCTCGTCCGATCACGAAATATGCCTTTCTTGGCTCCTGGAAAATATTTCGTTTCTTCCTCTCCCTCCCTTCCCCCTTTGATGTTTCAAGACTTCCAAGAAAAACTTTGGGTCGACGTTCGGGATAGTTACTAACGAGGATGACGAAGAATCTATTGGCTTTTTGATTCTACACTCGCGGAAAGCTGTGTGGGGGCTAAAAAAACAAACATCCGAGTTGGGCCGGACGAACGAAGAGACAAATGACGCTAAAATTTGAGATCGATGTGTGGGAATATCGGAGACGTCCCGAAAGATTTATCGTCCCTTCGGGGTAGGCTACGGGAGAGGAGTGAGGCAAGAGAAAAAGAAAAAAGAAAATCGAGACAAATGACAAGAGTATTCGTCAACGTGCCAGAACAACGTCCGAACGCCGGTTTCTCTTCGAGACATCTTCAATTTCCATACCTCTTTAGTCGAACTCTCCAGCCAGTTGGTAATCTTTGGTGACCCTATTAATGTTCCGATTTTTTTTTTCTCCGTAAAGCCCAGGTGGCCTAGAGGCTGAATGATCATTCGGAGTTGCGGAGAGGTCGATTTTTCCAGTCTTTTTCTGTTGGTCCCTACGGATATTGATAATACGCCGAGATATCGCATCAGAATCTGGAGCTACCGGTTGGAGACCTATCCGGATTTCGTTTTCGAAAGGTCCATTCATTCACCATTCGAATACACGTGTCCTCTCGATCCGTTTGTCTATATGCCAAGCTGGCACATAAACGGGCGCTAAAATAGATGGATCTCGTTACAAATGGAATGGCGTTTGTAATCATTATCTTCCCGGTGGTATCTGGGCCCCGGTATGTCTGCGCATTCTCTGCCCTCTTGGCTCGCCTCGTTCGGTTTCGTCGTACAGTTCCTTCGAGGCCCTACCGAATCCCTCGAGTTTCGCCTTCGGTCCCTCTCCCCCTCTCCATTAGGGTGAACGTAGCCCACACTCCTCTCCAGCCACGAGAATCCTCTCCGTGTCTCTTCCTCCCAATCTCCTCTCTCCCTATCTTTCTCTCCTCGTACTCCTTGTTTCGTGTGTCTCCTCTTGTAGCAAACCCGGTATACCTTCAGCTCGGAAAGAATTACGTTCCAGGGGATCTTGGGACCCGATGGTTCCCTCCAGAGAGGACCCTCGCCACCTGCGAACCGTCACCATGCTCCAAAAAAAAGAGGAACAACGGTTTATAATGGCTGTGGGCTGTGGACCCCCTCGTGGTTCAAGTGGAGCCCGCCAGAGTCTCCGAGAGCTCCGGGCCGTATTTATCGTTCGCGAATTCTTTTTTACTCTCACGTGTCAGAAGTCACGACCCGGCTGATGTTCCTCTCATCTTTTTTCTCGTTTATTATCCAATGTAGACACGCGGGAAGGGTTACTCGTGTAATTTGGTAACAAAGAACATTCAAAATGGCATCAGGAACAGTCGACTGTTTCGATCATCGTTATCGAACGGATCATCAAACTTCTTTTCAGCTTGGTCGGATTTGAGGAACGCTTTCCAGTACGGAAATTCAATGAGGACTTTGCTCGGGCCCAGGTAGAATTTTTCTAACTTTATTCAGCCGATAAAAGTAAGAGCAGCCTCAAATAATTCCGCTTATCAGGGAACCCTGGACTGAGCCCTGAAAAGCCCTTATTTGGATAAATGATTCTATTTAATCCAATCTACGAATCAAATACTCGAAACTCATCGAAAATAAGAAATCCGAGATTTTTCCATCGATGCAGATATTAGATATTCGCAGAACCATAACGTGACAATGATTGCGAAATGATGATCCACCCTCAATCATATTATCAAGGTTCCCTCGGTCAACATTCGCTGATGGTCATCTCAGTGATACTCGGTGATAAGAGGATCAACGCACAAACGATTTTGCTTCTCGTTCATCCGGAGATCTAGTCTCCACCTGGATACTCGGTGGCTCGAGGGAGGTAAAGAGCGGGAGACCGGAGGCAAAGTTAAACGCGACGACAGAAGGAAGTTCTGCCACAGAAGCCGCGGAGTATCTCGAATGCAGAAGTTGCCCTGTCTCGAGATGAGAAGAGATCGAGTAGTTTGGCGAGAGGGAATGAGGAGAGACGAAGAGAGGGCGGGGGGGGGGGGGGATCGAGAGAGAGCGAGAGAGGAGGACGAAGAGGTCGAACGACGGGGATGAGGAAGAAGATCGGAGAAACTCAGCGACAGCAAACAGCGCGCACACACACTATACGAGTTTGCCACAGCAGGAGAGAAGTCCGCGAGGCGATATATATTTGCATGCCGTTTGCAGAATGGAGAGAAAGAGAGAAAGAGAGAGAGGGAGGATTGGGGGGAGTGAAAGAGGAGAGTCTCTCGCGAGAGGAGTTCTGAGAGAGTACCATAGCACCTCTCTCAGGAGGAAGAGAGTCCGAAAGGGGGCGTGGGGTTCTTCTCCATTGGCTCACCATCCGAGTAATGGTTGCTTGCATTAGCTACTCTCCTTCGTGATTCCACGTATGGGCTACTCCATCTGTGTGTGTGTGTGTATACGTTGACGCGTAGGTATACACAAACGTGGCGTATACTCTCGGTACATAAGAGAAGTAACTCCAAGTGAGGGAGTCCAATGGTGAAATCCGTGAAAGACAAACCAAGAAAAGGGGAATGAGCTGGTTCGATCCTCTCTTTAGCGATGCAACTCTCTCGCACCACCGGAGGGTACTAACAGCTCGAAAGCCAACTCTCTATCCAACTTACGTATGGGTCCTTCGATGCCAATCATCCAACCATCGATCATCAAACGTACTCTACGAAACTATGTACCGGCTTGGTGAAGAAATCTTTCATTGGAAAACTCCGTAAACTTTTCAGTGGTTCAACTCTGGAAAACAGTCATCAAGATGTTCTTCTTTCGGGATTCAGAATTAAGATTCAACCACTTTTTAGTTCGATCCTGTTGGAAGAAAAGAGTTTCCATGTTTCGTTTGAACATCTCTGAGAGATTTCTACGGTTGAAAGTCACTCTCACCTCCAACCTCGAAAAACCTATTTTTCAGTCTGTACAAACATTGATAAGTCTTTATAAGTATCACAGAGATCCAAAGACCACAAAATGCTAACAAGTTCTTCAGACACCAACCCAATTTGGCTGGATACGTGTTCTTCGATTACTTGCGTTCCACCTTTTGTACTTTCGTTTCATTTAAAACCCCAATTTCGATAGTAATTCACATAATTAAATTCAAAGGTATTCCGTACCACATTTGACGATGACTTTCAACGAAACAATCTTCCACCACCATAATTTAATAATTCCATTAAGAAAGCTTAACAAACTCCATAAAAAATACTTTTTTCCAAACCCTATCAGCGTTTTTCCATTTTTCAACTCTGCGGCTAAAAGAAATTCTCTCTTTACCTCCCCAAATGTTTCAGCCCCCTCCAAATTCCTCTTCCCTGGTTTCACCTTTTGGAGACGTTGGCTAGCGTTACACGGAATCTCCCGTGGATCGCGTATACACAGTGGCATCGATAGACCAAGAAACTCGGTACTGTGATTCCCAACCGAAGAGGCTCCAGTATCAAGCTTACCCGGGTATATCCAAGTGCGTATAGACATCGCTGTAAAGCCGACTGAGGAGAAACCACACGTCTAAACGAAGTCAGGAACTTGAGGTCTCTCAAGTTAGCATATTATGCCCTCAGTCCCATTCGTATACAAAGATCGCACGGGTACTCTATCTCCGTCTATCTTTTCTGTCTTTCACCTTCTGTCGCGTCCGGCATAGAAAATTGGGTTCACGCTCGCGCGAACCCGGTAATTAGCGAGAGTCTCGACCAAATGACGGCCGTTCGCGGTCCCACGAAGTCCTTTCTGTCTCACTCGGTTTCGCGTACTAACCGTATCCTCGGCATATGCTGGATTCTCAACGTGCTGCGCTCCACACGTGTGTAAGTGGTTGTATGAAGTAACGCGGTGAGCCCTGACGTCGGTATGGGAGATAAAAATCTCGAGCGGGACCCCGAGTTGTTGTAGTTTACGCGTGTGTATAAACGTGACCGTCTCTCTTGTGCACACTCGTTTATGAGGCCAACTTGTCTTTTTTTTTTCTTCTTTCGAATTATATTTCCTCCATTCCCAAAATGATACCGAGGCTCTCATGGGAGTTTTGGTCTGGTTCGACTATTGGCTGGATAGATCTGTCAACGAGATATCTTCAATCATCATTACCTTTCGTTCTTTCCTCGTTGAAAACTTGCGCCAGTTAACGCCTGATGGGACTCGTATCCGAGTGTGGTGCTTTGGGTTTTAAAGGCTGTTAGTAATCAATGATTCATTTGGGTTGGATTGTTTGGAAACGGACGCAAGGAAAATTGACCGTTTCAAAAATTTGTGGTATCTCTCCAATATTGGCTTGCCAAGTGTCGCCTCATTGATTCCAATTGTGAATCAACTCAAACTAGCAAATTTTGTATTTTTTATGGTGGGTAGGAAGTTACAAAGATATTGACGTTTTTCACTGATGGAATCATTGTTTTTTCAGAATCTTTGAAAAATGGTGAAAAACTTTCAAAAAATGAAAAAAAAAAACGATGAACTTGTAACGAGACGGTTGGGAAAATCGATTTTCCTGAAGGCGTGGAAGAGATCGGATGAACGAGACTCCTGGGTTCGTACTGAGCACTCAAGAGAGAGCGAAAGCGAAGCAGAGAGAGAGAGAGAGAGATGGAGTGCGAAGAGGAAGAAGAACCAGGTGAGACGGTTTTTGCGAGAAACGAAGCGTAACCGACGCGTCCAGCCCGCAAGAGATAACGATCCCTTCCTCTCTTTTTCAACTCTTGATCTGGATCACAGCGCATCGCCTTCGTAGCGTCGGCACCACGCACGCACCCACTCCAATCTACCACACGTTTTCAAGGGTTTTTATTCACTCCTCCGTTATACATTCAACTGCCATTTTGGGAATATCGCAAAATGAAGCAACAACATCAGCAATCGTAATTGCCAAGTAAAAGTTACAGTTTTAGCATGGATAAAGTCTTCATAAACCCAAACAATCCCAGGCCTGATCGCTAATGATCGCCATTGCAGCTCTACCCGTACAAACAACCATTGATTTCTATGACGTTTCAGCAACTTGGATATTCGAGAGATTAGCTACACTATGTACCTGAAAAAAGGTTTCATTAGGGAAATTATTCGAAAGCTGATTGAATGTCTTTAGGGATATTGGCTTTTCAAGTGTCATCATTTTTTCCAATCATAACTAGTAATTTATTTAAAAAATATACGATGTTTCATGAAAACAACATGAATTTCTAGAAATTCTCAGATTGGAATCGATTATTTATTCTATTACGAAAGTATTTTATGATCTGAAAAAATAATTCATCTAAACAATTATAAAAAAATGAGTAATTAAGATTACGATACTTAAATAATAATAATCTTTATAATAGTTTGAAAGAAAATTAGTTATTCAAACGACGATTAAAGATTGTAAAATAAATACAACTATTAACAAAATTTACAAATCTTAATTAATAATTGCCTCAATATTCGCAAAAATGAGTAATTCAAAAAACGATAAAAGTTTACAAATTAAAATCCCTATCATAAATTACTGATTCTCTTTATAAATAATTTTAATAAATTATTTCTGCACACAAGGATATACTTAGTAATAAAAAAATCACTGAAAAGTCAATAAATATAATTCTCACTCGTATACGTCCTTTCGTTTTCTTCCGGATTTTTTTTTTTTGTTTGTTTATGAATAACGATCTCCGGGACTTTCCGCACGGGATTAATTGTCCAGTGGAACTTCCAGGACATTCCTGGACGTAACAAACGGCCCGAAGCTCGATCACCCTCCGCTGAGGGCTTCAATAAACGTACACGTGTACACCGCGTGAACCAGTGCGTTGCAAATGAAAATAAAAAATGAATAAAATAATAATAAAAAATGAGAATATAAAAAAAAGAGATTATTCGATACAGGTACGGGGTTGCGTAGCTCACGGGAGAGAAAGAACGAGCTCGCTCGCCTTAGGTAGGTAACATTATGCAAATCCGTAGTCAATACCTAATATAAGATAATCACAATGATTATATACATTCTCCCACCCCCTCGGCACCCTCTCTCGGGATTCCTCTCGCGGATCACTTCTCTTTCCTCTTCTCGCATGGACAAGCTCGAGGGGCGCGTCCGGCTTGCCAGTCCTTCTCTCGAGCACTCCGATTACTTTTTTTCCCTTTTTTTTAACGTTTTTTTATTTTTTTTTTTGCTCGCTGCAAGAGACGCAAGCTTCGTCGCGAGTTTTGCGTCAAAATGCTGCGCGCACTCGAGCTCGATTCTTCATGTCCCTAGGGCTCGGTATTTCTCGGCTTCGAGAGACTCGACTGATCCTGAAAAAATGCCCCGACACTCCTTGTAAAAATATATACTCGGTATTGAGGCGTTCGCGTATGCACGAAGAAAACTGGATAAAACGAAGGGAATTGAAAAATACGTTTCACCTTGGAACGAACGTTGGTGAAAAATACAGAATTTAGATAAAAAGAAATTGTATACTTCAATTACTATTATTACATTATTTATAACGAATTTTACGATTTCGAAAAATATCGAGATTTCTTTAGGAACTTTTTTTTCTTAGATAAAGACGAGTGGAAAAAGAATTGGTTTAATTAATTAATTTTCCAATCGTAAGATTATTAAAAATTCGTGACGATTTTTATGTGTGTACGTACGTTAACGAAATTTCGTTACGATATAAAAAATGGTCAATATTTAAATGAGATATTAAAATGATTGATTATTTAATCGACGATGAATAATCTTGTCAAAGATCTTAGAACATGCAGGGCTCGACGGTGTAATTGAATTCTTTTTCTTATTGGAATAGATAATCTTGAGCAAAGTAATATCATTAAAATATAAAATAAATAATAGTAACCAGCTTGGCAGACGATTTCTGTTTCGTCTCTCAATTATAAAAAAATAATGATAATAATAATAACGTCAATAATTTCTTTTCTATTACGAAGAAAAATTATATAATTGTCAATAATAATTAATATTACGAATTTCTGAAATAATCTTTCCTCAACTTTCACACTACCCCCTTCATTATTCCTAAAACTCTCGAAACAAAAAACTCCAAATTAAAAAAAAGCTGAAAAAAAAAATAGAAGCAAGTTCAGGCAATTTTTTCCAAAGTTTCAAATTCTTGGGAAAAAAAAATTTCCTAAGGAAAAAATTGGAATAAAATTTTCTCCAATTTTTTCCAAACCCAAACAAACCCTAAAAAAATAGAAGCAAGTTTCTTTTCATACGTTCCTTTCGATTTGAGGCTATTTTTTCAAAGTCTTACAATAATCTCTCGCGTTCGAAAGTATACTTTCTATATATATATATATACACATATATATGTATGCAAAAGCCCATATAGACCTTTTTATTTCTCGTCTTTTCTTCCGCGCTCTCGATCTCGATCTTTTTCGCGTATCTTCCTGTCCTGCTCCTCGCAAGCTCGCAAAGTTCCTCGTCCCCTTTGCCGTCCCTCTTTCTCGGTGCACACGAGGTGGAAGCCCGGGGCCAATTGGAAATTGTCCCTAATAACAGGGAACACTCCGAGTCCGTCCACTCCTATCGTGGATTGCAGTCCACTCCTGCATGCTTGCTGGAACGTCCCTTCGTAGTGTGTGATGTGTTTGTGTGTATATCGATATATATATATATATATATGTGCTTTTACATAAACGTTTTATATCTACCTTCATGACAACCCCGGGCGCGCATTGCGACCCGATGCGCAACGTTGGATAGTAGAACCGTCGTAATCTAGCATCGTCTAAATATCTCCTATATGGTTTTCAACGTTTTACCCAGATATATATCAAAAGGATAACTCCACCGGGACTTTTTTCGCAGTTGCTTGTTATACGTTTTTCCATGATTTTTATTTATTTTTTTTTTTCATTGGTTTTCTAGTTCTTTTTTTATACTGACAGAAACGTGCGGTTACGATTAAACGTTTATTCCCCATAAGTGTGGATTATATTTCGTAATCGTGAAATTGGAATTTTTCAATCGGTACTGCGAAACAATTGGGTATTGAAAAGCTTCGACGATTCGCAATTGTATTGAAGAATTTGTTGGTAAATTATGATGGTGATTAGTATTTTTGACATTTTTATTGTTATGTGGGTTTCAAGATTTTTTTTGGGGATTTTTCAGGCAAGGGATATTCATGGAGGAAAATAATAAGGGGGTAGGAAACGGTGGAGGCTTTCACTGGTTCCCTTTGTTTTAATTGGATTGCGGAGGACTGATTAATTGTAAATTGTTTTTAAGATTTCTATTCATTTTTAGGATTTGATTTTTAAGGATTAAAATAATTTTTCAATGGTAAAGATGAAAATGATTTTCGTACGATCGTGATCCCAATGCTGAATACATTTTTTTAGTGTAATAAAGGTTCAATAATAATAAAGATTCAATTAAATTTATGTATTTTATGATAATAATTAAAAAAATTGATTTTTTAAATTTAAGGATTCGTAAATCGGTATTAATATAAAATAATCGATCATTTTATATTAATCTCGTAAATGTGAATTAATATAAAATTTAATTTGTATTATTTTTAATATAATTGATCTTTTTTTCAATATTTTTTTAGCATGCTCGTTTTGTCCATAGAAGCCTCCTAATATTGGATCGAAGTAAGGTCAAGATGATCAAGAAAAAAAGAGTTTCGTTTGCTTTCCGGTTTGATCTATGGCCGAATCCTCGTACGCTTTTGTTACCAAAAGAGGCTTCGTTATCATTGAATTATTAAGAAAAATGGGTTTGAGGAGTGACCATCGTCCCTCGGTGACGGCGACGGGAAAAAAATGAGTCGAGTAATGTATTCGCGCCGGAAGTGGGCCTGAGAGGGGTTAAAAAACCACTGTATAAGCAAGGACAACGACCATTGTGTTCTGTTACTTCTCAGCTTTTCGTTGGGTGCGTTAATAATTAACGAAAATGGAAAAAAATCTTATAAATAAATTACCTATTATTACGATCGTAAAATCGAACTTTATTAATCAGTACCAAATTTATTCACTTTGAGATTACAAATAATTGATCTCGAGGACTCAAGTTTGCTAAAAACAATTAAACATATAATTATGATTTTGCATGATTATTTTTTATTATTTTTATTACACCTCGACTCTCTTTTAATTACGATGAATTTTTGGAAAGCAAACTCCGTCGTTATTGGTATTATAAAAGTATAAAATTAAATAAATTATCATGAACTTTATCAACAATTTAATAAATTTTATTTATAAAATTATTCATAACCTTCAATTTTATAAGTGAACAAAAATGTATATAAATAATTATATAAAACAGTAAATAAAAATTGGTACACAACAAATTATATAAATGAATAAAACAAATACTTATCGTCCTCCCAACCATTGTAAATCAAGACGAGTAACATTTCCAATAATTCGAAAAAAATTCTCTTTTCTCACGCATTATTCCACAAAATAAAAACAAATGTGAATAATGTCCGTTTTTAACTGACACGAATATATCTACATATATTTTATTGCTCCTCGACTCGGTTTTAATAAGGACGAAGTTTTGGAAAGTGACCTTAATCGTCATTGGGACGTTTTATTTGCTCGTGGATAAATTAGAAGAAGAAAAGGAGTAAAAAAAAAAGGTGATGTCGAAAAAGTGTAAAGCAGCCGGTACATCGGTCTCGTCGCTTCCGATGCATTCGCACTCGTCTGCGGTGAGCCTCGAAACTTGAGGGCTCACATACGCGTGCACGAGTGCGTGATATCTAGAGTTCCGCATCTAAGATCTTCGCGATGATATCGGGCACGCATATTACACGAGAGAGAGAGACAGAAAGGAAGGAAGAGAGAAATGAAGAATGGAAAATACACGAGCGGACAGACATGAGCAGGAATACGCGAGCGAGGGAGTGAGACGAGGAAAGAGGAGCAGATGCGAGCATATTCGGTTGGGGCCGCGGGGCCCTTTCCGTCATTCCCGTGGACGACGCCCGTCGCGCTCTTTCCGTCATCGTTTCTACGTCGGACATGAATTCTATTGTCCAACTTCTCATTCCCTCTTAAAAAAAAAAAAAACATCATTCTTTCACGTGGGAAATGTTTGCTTAACTGTCATCCGAGTTTGTCGAAACGTATAGTTGTAAGAAAAAAAAAAAAGTTTTCATTCATTTTGATTTATAATTAAGGCGAAATAATTAATATTAATGTTATTCATACGAGAAATTAACCGAAATATATATTGTGGCATAAAACGAACTGTATTTATCATCATTTTATTCCCTGAAGCTAAAGAAGAATTCATTTTTATTTTCTATTCATGGAAAAGTATTAATATTAATATTATTCATACGAGATACGAAAGGAAATATATTTTGGCATTACACAAATTCTATTTTCCAATATTTTATTACCTGACTAAAAAAAAAATCATTTTTTCTTTTCACGTGGGAAATGTTAGCTCGAGTGTCATCTAAACTTGTTTAAATTTGTTCGTAAAATATATATGATAGTAAAAAACAAGCGTATCAATATTTTTTTTATAAATGCATGATTAAAGGACAGCAATAAATATTAATATATTATAAATATGAAAAATAAATAAGGATGTCACAGATTGTCAAATTTGTTAATTATCAAAATCCACGTTCGCTTATGTCAACAAACAAAAATAAAAATAATTAAAAAAAAAAAACAATATGAACAAAACAATGAAGACGTTTCGGAAAAAATTATTATAAAAAGATCGTTTCGAATTTGAGTCTAGTTTAAGGGCCGTAGGAAGTATCCGTTAAGGGACAATATAATCTGGCGAGCAAATAATAATGTAAGGATTCAATCAGCTGGGAGCGAGTGTTTCACGAGATAAAACAAAACAAGGAAATATTCGTGTAAATTCGTCGGATACCTGAAAGCAAGAAAGAGGAGACACAGGGAGGGTCTCGAGAGTATTCAATCTTTAACACCCTCTCGTCGAATCTCTCCTTTTCCATCTTCTCTAGGGAGCGTCTCGGTATTCGGGGAATGAAGGCGTCCTCGGGCTTAAATCCTCGTCGAGAAGGGAATAAAAACGGCATCTCGAAACGGTGCTAACTCACCCGAGCGCCCCGGCGCTTCCCTCTCGTGCACACCTTTCCCACCTCTTTCCCTCTGACCCTTTTTCCCTGCGCGAGAAACACGCCTCGCGTCTTCACGGAAGACTACCAAAAGGGCGTTCCTTTCTTTATTTTCGTTCTGTCAATGATACGAACGATACGCCCTTTTTTCACTAACCTCGAATGACTCCTACGAGCCCGATTTCTTTCGGCCGTGCAACACTCGGCCGCGCGATTTCTGCCATCCCGAGTGCGAAAATAATCGTTAGCTTTGTCGAGAACCGACACGGGAGGAACGCGAAATCGTTGTCCCTTCGAGAAGGGAACGCGAGCCTTGTTCAAGCGCGTATATATGTTTCGAGAGTGAGAGAGGGAGAGGATTTTCTATAGAAGATAAAACGTGGCGACGATTTGTCGTTGCCGATGTGGAATTTCGTCGAAAAGTTAGTTTTGTTTTCGATCCCTCGTAACTCTATCTCTCTCCCTCTCACTCCGAACTCCGAGGGATGCAGTTTCGCACTCTCGCTATTCTCGAGCCCTTTCCTCATCCTTCTTTCGCATTCGGCTGAATATCGTCCTTTATTCTCTCAATGCTGGTACAAATAGAAACGTATGCGTTCCATTCTTTGTTTTTTCTTGACGCTGTACAAGAGACTCGAGATTGATTGGTTCATTAATCGTGTAACGCGACCCCTGTGAGGTTTTGTTAATTAATTGATTAATCGATAAATCAACAACTCGATTTACAAACCAAACGCAAATGGATAATTAATTAATTGATTTATCGATAAACCAACAACTCGATTTAAAAACCAAACGCGAATGGAAAATTAATTAATTAATCCATAAATCGACTCCTCGATTAACAAAGCAAACAAAAATGGAAAATTAATTAATTCATTATTCAATTAACCAACAACTCGATTCACAAAACAACTGCGAATGGATAACGATTCAAAGAATCGTTTCGTGTTTTTACGTTGGCTCAGTTTTCTTTCGTTTCAAACTTTCTGAAAGAAAACAACAACAAAAAAAAAACGAATAAATAAATAAAAAAGAAACGGAAACTCGAGCAACGAGGGAAAAGATACGACGAATCGTCCACGAAGGAACGAGTTCACGCGCGAACTCGTCCGACGGTTTAACGAACGAAGATTAAATCCCCGTATAAAACGCTACACCTCATTACTGTCGATTCATCTTGGTGAGTTTGTAAAAATAATTTCCTTTCAATTTAACGCGTCTGGCATCGACTCGCGCGCAACGTTCCCGATGGTCACCCCAGGCTTTGGCAGGCGAACGTTTTTTCTTCTTTTTCTTTTTGTTTTCTTCGTTTTTCCTCTCCTTTTATTTTTTACATCATACGGATGCATATTTCGAATCGGTTATTGCGCGGGCCTAATTACTCGCACGTTGTTAACATAAATTAGCATTCGGTGCGTATGAATTAACGGGGAGCAGACAACCGTGATCATAATACGTGTATGCCCGTCTATACGTGTGATATAATCGTTCGAACGTGGATGCAACGATACTCCGGATACATCTATGTAAAAGTGAATGAATTAGAAATTGAAAATTAACACTGGGCTCCCCATTGGAGCCACGTTGGTGCATTATACCGCAGCTGGCTTTTTTTTATGGGAAGACGATGCAACCCGATGTGTAACGATCCACACATAGACACGACACACCTCTTTGCCTCCTCGAGGTTCGTAATTCGAGTCCGACAATTTTCACAATTTGCAGGTCCGGGCACGAGCTCGCATGGCCTAATGATACAGTACACAACTCTCATTTCCGATGAATTATTCTATCATTGGGAATGCACTCGGGCTGAGAGTGAGAGAAATCGGAGCGGTAGAGGAATGGGGGGGGGGGGGAGGATTGGAAGAGGGACTTCCCATTGACGTCTTTTCTTCGTCTTTTACCTTTTTTTTCCCCTTTTTTCTTCGAAGCATCGAGTGTACACGGATCCAAAAAGAATTAGCATTATTCATGTCGAGTCGAGCTGGGGAGGAGGTCGTGATGGTTGACTGAAAATCAGGATTCTGTGAATAAAGTGTTTCGAAAATTAGAGTAGGATTGATAAAGTGTTTAGGAGTTACAACGTTTGGACGTTTATGTCCAAAGTTTTTTTGCGCTTGGATGTCGAAATATTATAAAAGGATTTTTTAAATTTGAGGAATTGTAGGTTTTTATGGAATTACGATAGGTGAATTATTTTTGTATTTTTTATTGAATACTTTGGCAGTTATAAAAATGTGAAGTTATAACTGTATTTATTTTACGAAAGCGAAAAATAAAACACTTTTTTTTTAAGTGAGGAAGTTGATCGACCAATCGGAGGGTTTGAACTGTTCACAAAAAAATATAAGTTATTAATCAGCCAACCAAATATTTCTATTTGACGAAACGATCAGTTGGACAAAACCGATAAAACAATCGATGAGGTCATTTTAATCGATCGATCTCGAGAAATCCTTTGCCTCCTTTTGAAAATAATTACCTTTTACAAAAAAGTTGTAAAATGTTTTCCTAGCTATTTAAAAGTTGCAATCGGGAGTTAAATTTGGATTTCCGATCGCCCGAGTAAACGTTCAATCCTTTTTTTTTAAGTTTCACTCGCTCGAAGCTTCAATACCGATTATATTGTCAAAATCGTTGGTTCGTTTGTACGAAAACGTCACGTATTTTCTCGGTTAAATTGGGTACTCCAGATATGATATTTATTTGAAAAAAAATTCATCAGTTACGGTGGTCGCGTATCTCGGTATTGAAGCGCGAAGATCGGTATTATCAGTCGCGTGTGATCGGTTCGGAGGTTCTCCTTCGGGAGAGGCTACGACGGAAGAAAAACGATGAAACGAAGAGAGGTTGGAAGGAGACTTCGGGTACAGAGATGGGAGAGGATGTGGGTGTGAGAAAGGGATATTTCCCTCTCCTTGAGATAAAAGGAGAGGGAGAAAGGTGCGCGGGCGGTAAATCGGAATCTCGACAAAGAGGCCGAGCATCCATAATTCAAGCAATCCAGTCGTTTGGTGTGTACGTTGCGATTCTCTTCCCCTCATCGTCTCATGTCCTCCTGAGATTTCTCTCTTCGTCTCACGAGAAACGACGATGGTATTATACGGAGGCGCCGATTGGCTTGGGGCGTCGCGAGATCGTTGTATACGTGCGTTTGGCTCCCGGTACGACACCCGCGCAACACCTTGTCCAGACCTCTATCCTCCCGCGTCGCGCGCTCTTACATGTTAATTTTCCTTTCTCCCCCGCTCGCCCCTTAATCCCCTCTAAACGAAACGATCATACCGGCATTATCTCCAGATTTCAACCCCACGGGCTTTTCCAACCACGGATTTTCGTGGTTAAATACTGTTTTGACGTCACCGATCGAACTTTTATTTCAAATTTACAAACTCGATGAAAAGCTTCCAACGTCGTTTCGAAAAGATTTTGGATTAAGGCTGCGTTGAAAAGAGAGCAATCCGATTTTTGGTATCGACCAGATTGTGGATTAGTAACAATGAACTGAATAGCGAGTTCGATGTTTTCATTGGTCGAGATGAAAAAAGTAATTGATCGTGATACATCAATTAATCATGATTGTCAATAAAATCGATTCGGATTGAAATCGATTCGTACTTAAAATCGATTATCGACGCGTGCTTAATATCGATTGTCCATTTCTGTACAAAATTGATTATCGATTGATGATTAAAATCGATTATCGAATCCTGTACGAAGTCGATTATCGAATCCGGTTTGAAATCGATTATCAATTCGTGATTAAAATCGATTATCGACTCGTCATTAAGATCGATTATCGAATCCTGCTTGAAATCGATTATCGATTAGCGATTAAAATCGATTATCGACTCGTGATTACAATCAATCATCGTTTCATCATTAAAATTAACTTTCCTTTTGTAATTAAAATCGAACGACGAACGAATATTTTGCCTGTTCGGTGTTCCAAAATCCTTCATTATATTCGATAAACATAATTTGTACTTCTATCCTAACCACGACCCTAATTTTTCCTCGGTACAGTTTTGACATATACATATGATTTGGTTGGTACAATTTTATTGAATATGAATTTCCGAAAATTTCTGGAAAATCCGTGCGAAAGGGGACAAGTAAATGAAAAGAAGACGGATCTTGGTAGTATATGGGTGCAATAATTGCGCGGTGATAATATCTCGAAGAGGGACGGAATTTCCGATGTGCAGTATATTTTTCGAATTCGAATTGAGTAATTAAGTGTGTATATGAGTAGCTCGATGTCATTGTGTACATACATGCGTGTAAATACGTTTCTGCGTATATTCGCGGCGCATACGTGGATAATGATGCATATATAGAATTTCTGCGAGGTTCATGCTGTGCCATTAACGCGGGCACGAGGCTCGGCATGCATGCGCAACGCCTTAATGCCACATCCGCGCGAATTATCGCGATATATGTACAGGGAAACGCTTTTTCTCGACAGCGCATGTTTGAGTCTCGCGTTCACATGCGATCCATATTTTTGCCCTTGCCTTTGTGCATATTTAAAAAAGCCAAAAATCATACTTTTTTTTTCCAGTTCTCTGTCAAACGTGCGGTATGTCTTTAGCATGATTAAAAATGCATTTTAGGGGTTTATTATTCTTCGTAATTTCTAATCACCCCAAAGGGGTAGTTTTAGTAATGTTGAACGTAGCTTTGTGGATTTTTATATTTTAGATAAAATATACAATTTTATTATTTTTATATTTTATATTTTTATATTTCATATAAAATGGATTTTTACATTTTTGTTTACAGGCTTATTGTATTTTGAGATGTGAAAAAAAAAAAAACGGAAAGGAGAGTATCAACGGATATTAGTTGATTAATCGATTAACCAAAAACTCGAGTGACGAAGTAAATGTACATGGAATATTAATTAATTAATTTATTATTAAAAGCAAATGTAAATGGAAAATTAATTAGGTGATTAATGAATTAATTAAAAATCGATTAACCAACAATTTATTGACTTGTAATATTTTGATTTTTTTTCGTTTGCGACACGGCGGCTCGTTAACGAATTGGATTGCAAAAAAACAATGAAAAGCGAAAGAAAAGTATCAACGGAATTTAGTATTTTCGGAATAGCCTAAAGGTGGTCCTTAATATGGTCGAAGGCTCGTTGAAATAACGCTATAAAATATCGTACTCATTAATCGTCCAGCGTACTTTGGTACGTGTCCCAGGTCCCAGGATTTTCGCACGAGACTTCGTGCAACGTCGGAAAAGCAACGCCACCGCATGCGATCCAGTGATGCAACCCGCGACGTTAAACTTCCTCGCGTTGCCTTCTTATCGTCGCCATTTTAGTTTCACTGTTAGCACGAGAAAACCGTGTGTAATCGAGCTCAAGGCTGTCTCGCCTGTCTTGATTTTTCTCCATTCTCACAGCGGTACATCCTTCCCTTTCCTTCCACCCTCGTCCTTGTGGCTATTGACCAATTTTCCGCTCACGAATTCGCGTGTTCTCCGAGTCCAACGGTGAACGAAACATCCGCTCAATAATTGGCGGACTTTAAGGGATGAAACGTCCATGATTTCTTGGACGTTTCACGATGAAATCGAGGAAATACTGGAAAGTTCATTT
Source organism: Ophioninae sp. A BG-2022a (assembly GCA_030523105.1). Classification (NCBI taxonomy): domain Eukaryota; kingdom Metazoa; phylum Arthropoda; class Insecta; order Hymenoptera; family Ichneumonidae; species Ophioninae sp. A BG-2022a. Next base: position 643 of record JAPYZI010003316.1, on the reverse strand, counting down.
TTTGCTGTTTTTTAAAAGAATAACTTTTTTTTCAATTTGGTTTTTGGATTAGTTTATTTATTCTTTTCTTAACTTTTTGATCTGCCTTTTTGACAGTTATCTACGTTTTTTCAAAAATGTTTTTTGTTTCCTTCAAATTTTCCTCTATTTTGTTTATTTCTCTATGACTCTACGACCTTGAAATTTCGTGATTTTTGAGATTCCGGAAAAGTGGCCGGGGTAGTCGAACATTTTTGTTCTGTTTTAAAAGTATTAAAAGGGACTATTTGATCGTAAATTTTGTGCTGATCACGAATATCAACGAATTTTCGTCGAAAGCACTGCACGCGACAAAAAAAATCGTGATTTTAGACGTTTTTGACATTTTTTTCACGGAAATTTTGCGTTCTGGGGAAAATTAATGATAGATTCGTACTCAGGAGATAAAATTACATCGAAATGGGTCAATAAACAAAATATTAAAAATCAAAAATTTTTTTTTATTTTTGAGGGATAAACGTTTTTTCACTAAATCATGGATAACTTCTTTTCCTTTGGGATTTGTCACTCCACTTTGCGCTCAATCTCTTCGTTATGATTTTCTCTTCAAAATGCTTTTTTAATCATTAAAATCCGATGGTTTTTCGATTTTTGGCAGAATTTC
>JAPYZI010003315.1:0-18358 GCA_030523105.1 Ophioninae sp. A BG-2022a | reverse complement strand
AAAAATTTGCAAAAATCGATGGTCCAACTTTGAAATTCTGCCAAAAATCGAAAAATCATCGGATTCAAATGATTAAAAAAGCATTTTGAAGAGAAAATCCTACTGAAGAGATTGAGCACAAGCTGGAGTCCCAAACCCTAAAGGGAAAAAATTTATCGATGATTTATTGAAGAAACGTATTTTGCCCAAAAATCGAAAAAAATTTTTGATTTTTAATATTTTTTTAATAAGTCCATTTCGATGTAATTTGATCCCCTGAGTACGAATCTACCCGAAAATTTCCCGAAAACCCAAAATTTCATCGAAAAAATCGTAAAAAACTTCTAAAAACACGATTTTTTTTGCTCTGTTGAATGTTTTGGAGAAAAATTCGATGATATTTGTAATCAGCAGGAAATTTTCGATGAAATTGACTCTCTAGCCTATTCCAGAATTTAAAAAAAAAAAAAATTCGACCTTCTCACCTAGGTGTATCGAAGCCTTCTTTGTTCGAAAGCGAATACCCACCCCTTTTTTTTCGATTTTGAGTCGTTGAACATATGTGGGGGTGGTTTGGGTAACCTCCAATTGCAGGGATAAAAAAATTACCTTCGAAGGTCAATTCTTTGGTCACCCTGTATATATAGCAAGAGAGAGAGAGAGAGAAAGAGAAAGAAAGAGGGAAAGAGAAAGAAAGAGGGAGAGAGAGAGAGAGAGAGAGAGAGAGAGAGATCTGAGCTAACTAAGCAAAGGACTCAGGAGATTCTGTAGATCTTTCCACGAGATGATGGTCACTCGGCCAACGGATATAAATCACCTACAAGAGAAGAGAGTGTCATCTCGAGGTATATCTCTTTTCTCTCTCTCGCTCTCTCCCGCTTGCATTCTATCCCGCACCCTGTAACCGGCGTCGCCGCCCCCGGAATTCCTTCATTTGAATGCCGTCACTCATTTCTCGTTCCCCTCGCCCTCTCTTTTTCTCCATGACACGAATTTGTGTGTTGCGTCGTGGAGGACACACGAACGCACACGTATGTATCGATACAAAACCGACTTCTTCGCCATCCCCCATTTCGGTTACAAATGAATCGGTATCCTCCAACGTTTCGAGAACAATCTCTCGTTTCATATTTTTTTTTTCGTTTTTTTAGCTCCCTTTTCTTCATCCTGGAACGCCACGACCAAGGCCGAGTTACTTTTGGAACGACCTGTTCTGAGACTGAATCTTTTTTTTATTTCGATTAAGTTGATTTTTTCAATTATCGAGTTATCTCGATTCAAAACCACCATTTTTTGTCTCCAAGACCTAACAAACTCGAACAAACCCAAACAAACCCAAACAGAGCGAAACAAACCCAAACAAACTTCCTGACAGGTGAGAGTACCGTTATAATTGAAATTCACCTCTTTTTTAAATATAATCTAAATATACTTCAAACATAATTCCACTTTAAGTATAATTTAAATACAGTTTAAATGTAATTTAATTTTAAATTTAATTAAAGTCTAAATTACGTACAATTTAAATAACATTTGTTTTCAATTTGTCATTTGTTTATAATTTAAGTGCGATTCAGGTGAAGGCTAAATAATTTATTTAAGGAAATCATTATTTTCATGAAACATTAATTTTGTAGACATTAATTGAATGACGACAGGGACGGAGGGGATAGTCCGCGAATGAAATTGTAAAAGTCACCCAACCGATTAAAATCGTTCGTTAATTATCCTCATCAATAATTGTTCTCCTTTATGTTCTCTACTACAGGAATTTGCCATTGAATCCCCTGTTCCCCCTCCCCCTTGCCCCGCACACAGACTCGCAGACGCAAATGAAAATGAAATTAATTTTGATCGTCCTCTCATATCGAAATAAACAAAGGGATACAGGTACGTACGCGTTACATTTTTCTTTCTCTTGGATTTTTATTTTTCGATCTACAGTTAAAGCCTGATTTTTTAATTTTTTAAAAAAAGATATTGAAAAAATAAAAATGAATTTTTGTAACGTCATTGTTTTCACGTTTGCTTCAAAAACCGTAGGAATTGAATATTCAGAGCAGATGTATTAAAAAAATTATTTATTTTTGGTAAATTAATTATGTAACATTTTTTAAAATTTAACTAAGTAATTAATTAATTTTTATCCCTATTTGATGGAGGTTGAATTGACTCAGTCTCCAGCATAATTCCTTAACTTAATATAAATTAATATTAATATATAATATATAATATATATATATATATGTATAAAATACGATAATTAAAATGAATTATTATATTTTATGTGAATATCAATATCAATATTTTTACATGAATAATAATTTCATAAAATAATATTTAATTAGTAAAAAAGTAATTATTGTTTTTTAATTCAAAATCGAATTTTATAAATTTAATTTTTATAAAATAATAATATTTATTGAATGAAAAAAAAAAAAAAAAAGAAACTGGCGGTAGAAAATCGAGGTCCAACTGTGCGTTTCGCTTCGTGATCGATCCTACTCGTGTTGTTGCATTCGTGTACTCTCCGGTGGATTTTGTACGAGTGTGGGTGAGCAGTTTAATATTTCAAATAAATGCGTGCATTAGCGCGCTATCTCGGCTCGATCCCGTGTTGACTATTAACAACGCTGAGCCCGTGCGAGACCGCTATTATGACTTATCTGACCAAGCTGGAAGCGAGCCGAAAGCTCGACCCCTTCAGGCTCTACGTGTGACTGTTTCGCTGCCAAGCGTTTCGTGTACGAACGCGCCATCTATGATGAATTAAAAGTGCATCCTACAGTACGGTCGTAACAGGAGAACCCCAATAAAAAAAAAAAAAACCCGAATAGGATTCCAATAAGAAAATTCCAATATTGAATCATCGTAATCGTAACCCAAACAAACCCGAACAAATGGAATGAAAATCCTAATAGGATGCCAATAAGAAAATTCCAATTGGTCAATTGTAATTTAAACCCAAACAAACCTAATAGGAACCCAATAAGAAAAATTCAATTGGACAATCGTAATCGTAACCCAAACAAACTCGAACAAATCCAATAAAAAACCTAATAGGATCCCAATGGGGAAATTCCGATTGGACAATTGTAATTTAAACCCAAACAAACCCAATAGGAACTGAATAAGAAAAATTCAATTGGACAATCGTAATCGTAACTCAAACAAATGCAAACAAATCGAATAAAAAACCTAATAGGATCCTAATAAGAAAATTCCAATTGGACAAGTGTAATTTAAACCCAAACAAACCCAATACGAACCCAATAAGAAAAATTCAATTGGATAATAGTAATCGTAACCCAAACAAACCCAATACAAACATCATTTAAACCCAAACAAACCCAATAGGAACCCAATAGGAAAATTCCAATTGCACAATCGCAATCGTAACCCAAATAAACCCAAAAAAACTTAATGGAAAGATCATTTAAACCGTTAAAACAGCAGCACCGGACAAATTATCATTAAACATGAAAAATCGTTTTTCGAAACATTTATCGATTAATCGCCGTGGCTAACCGCTTGACACGATGAGTCTCAGCGTGTGCCCGGATAGAGCTTGAGGGAACATCTACGATGATTTATCGTCTCACGTAGGTGTGCCGGAATTGGCGAATTTTGTATTCGCATATTGATGAATTATCGGATCCATCAAACGTAATGAATTCTACAATTGAAATTCCCCGCACGTACCGTCACACTACTCGACGTTCGTGTACTTTCAAATTTAATATAAATTGTTATTTGCACTTTTGCGTAACGATCAAACAAACCCAAACGAATTATAATTCGTACTCTTTTGTAACGATCGTTTTATTCTCATAAGACTTCCGTTCATTTTACTGTCGAAACGCCATAAAAAAAAAATAGATTTGGACTGGATTGTCAAGTAAATATAAAAAATGTACGATTTTATGAAAATCGATTAGCAAAAACAAGCAAGGTTTCTTTCATTCTAGATCGCTCGAGGGATGACGTTACTTACCAATCAAAACAAATCCAATAGTCCACCTACCAGAGTGTCTCATTTGCAGCGTTCATCTCGAGTTCTCCAAGTTCTTGGACGACGATAAATTGGTCGAAAGCGGGCACGCACTCGCGCGCGTAATCACGCAATCAAAGAATCTCAGAGGGCGTGGGCATTTGGCCCTGAATCCAATGTAATTGTACGCATAGACGTAATTGTACGAAACGTCAATGAGGTGGTCCGACTGCTGCGGATGAATGATGATGAAGTCTCCTTTGGGTTGGATTTGTTTTCTTCTAAACCTGACGTACGTATTTTTATGTCTGTGTACGAGTAAATATGTTTTTAGATCAATGAAAAAGATATTCGAACGAAAAAATGTCTTTTTAACCTAGGCTTCCGACCATTCGAAATATATGTTTTCAAGGTTACTGAAACCGGATCTGACGTCCAATCAACGATATCGCGTCACGTTTTTGACATAATCTCAAATAACCTCATAATTATAAAGTTATTTGAAATTGTGGAGAAAACCCGACGCGATAGGGTTAAATCGACATCGCATTCGGTTTTAAAAACCTTAAAAACATATATTTCGAGTGGTCGGAAGGCCAGGTTAAAAACACTTATATTCCACCGAATGGCTTTGTAACGTACACAAGCATAAAAATTGCTTTATTTTATTTGTAATCCGTATTCGTTTATAAAATTCATGAAAAGGCCATACAATTTCATTGAATAAAAGTTTGTTCCTACTTTGTTTTAAAATGTAACTACGTGATTTCTGGGACATAAAAATTCAAACAAAGACGAGTACAGGGACGACTTTTTTACGAGGTCCGGACTCTGAAAAACGTGCTTTTTTTTCAATCTATATATTCCAAAGATATATCCTTGCGCCAGGTCGACTCGGATTCATTATAAATTTTATCTCTTTTCATTTGGAGAGGGAACTCTCGGTTCCTGCGAGTGGATGATTCGAACACCTTGTTTTTTTTTTTTTCTCGAATCAGGGGGTCAAGCGACGCGACCGTAGATCATCTTAATGCCTCCATTGTTGTTTTAGGACTCTCGCGAGAGCGAGATTGCGTTCGAAAGCGAGATGAAGCCGGACAAAGATGGCGGAACGGTGGAGAAAGAGATTCCTTATACTCCCGCGAACGATAAAGACCACTCGGATGATTTTCGAGAGTATGCTCGCTCGGATATCCATAAGCATTGTGTACCTTACCATTTCCTCATACATTTATTATTATTTTCACTTTATTATTCAATCTTTTTTTCCAGTTCTTTTTTATAAACTCGATTTAAAAAAAATTCTTTCATCAATGAGAAAACAAAAAACGAAAAAAAAAAAAGAAAAAACGATTCGAGAACAAATCCCCACTCCCCTCGTGTACGATAATATGTCGAAGATTAAAAGGGGAATCTGTCACGATTCAAATTCAATTTGATTGGAAGCTGAGTTAAAAGAAAATAAAATATCTGGATTCGTCATATAAGCACGAGATGGAAAACTGCAATTTTTCAAAACAATCTTTCTCAGAGACGAATCGGTTTTAAAGTAAAATAAAATTATCAGCATATACAGCTGGATATTCCCTAGGACCTGATTCTTCGGTTTTTCAAAAAAAAATGTATTATCAATATAAAAAAAAATGTTGAAAAATATTTACCATCTCGGAGAATCGATTTAACCTTAATCAGCGATGCCTGACGCTTACAAAATACTTTTAATTAAAATTATTATTGATCATACTTATTTTCGAAAAATTTAAAACGACAATTCGATTTTTTTTTTTAATTTTAAAGGAGAATTTTTTTGTAATTCTTGAAATAATTGGTCCCCTTTGCATCGAATTATTCGACAATTGTTTAATGGCCAATTCTGATTGCTATATATACATAAGACTTTCGAGAATCCGCGATTCCGCAAGGAGAACCTCTCGTGGTCCCGCACGCTCGATTTTTTCACGATCGTCTCTCGATCGGTATAACAGGAAAGGCCACTCTTAGTTTAGCTTGTAAATTTACTCGGCGCCCGAGGGAGGCATGTAAATCCGACTGTAATTCCCGTGGAAGGAGAGCAAGAATCCTGTGCTGTATCTCACCAAGACTTTTTCAGGGGGGAACTCGCAGCTGAACGTTTTAATGTTTATTGTTTCAACTAATTTTCATTTACGAAAAAACAAAAAACAAAAAATTCACTTAAAAAACAAAATTCTCATTTGCTCCCAATTTCCAAATTTTCGAATAGCGTTCGAAAATTCGCGTGTCCTTTTAAAAAAAAAATCTCAAATGGTCCTCATATGAGCCACAGGAAACAAAACAGAATTGCGTTTGAAAAACAAAATATATTCAATAATTCATGAATTAAAAAAAAAACACGACTATGAAAAAATGAACAATTTAAAAAATCATCAATCCAAAAAATCAGCAATTAAAAAAAATTACCAATTTTATAAATCAGCGAATTAAAAAAGCGATTAAAAAAATTAAATTGAAATAAATAATCGATTTAAAAAATTATACATTTAAAGAAAAATCATCAATATTAAAAATCACCTATTTTAAAAAATTACCAATTTCATAAATCAGCGAATTAAAAAAGCGATTAAAAAAATTAAATTGAAATAAATAATCGATTAAAAAAATTATAAATTTAAAGAAAAATCACCAATATTAAAAAATCACTAATTAAAAAAAAAAAAAATAGATAAAAATACTCCCTTCGCGTACGTACTGGCATCGAAGTAGGTGTACGTAATCAGTGTGAGCCAGGTGGGACGGGGGTAAAAAAAAGGGGGCGACCGCGAGAGTTACAGCCGACACGAATCGCGAATTACCGCAGTCTCTTGAGCGCGGGGGCCGAAAGGAGATCTCTCCAAGAGTCGTTGACATCAAAAAGTACTCCGATCCCACCTATTCAAGGACAAACTCAGTGTTTTTTTTCTCTCTCTTTTTTTAATTTATTTTTTCCACTTAAAAAATTTCCTTTTCGATCCATACGTTTTTTATTGTCTGAAATTTCATTTGTCGTCTCGCGAAGCGAAACGATAATCCAGGACGAGATCGTATGCAGATCGTAGATTAAATTTCATCTCGTAATGCTCCAATCGATCTCGTCCTCCCAAAAAGAAAATATAAAGGTGGGGATAAGTGAGAAATAGAGAGAGAGAGACGGACAGACAAAAGGAGAAAGAGATTGATTGATCGATTGATGATTATTAATATGCCACATCCAACAATCTGCAAAATAATATAAACCTTCAATAAACAATAACAATTAAATATCATTGAATAAACAAAATTCAAATAATAAAAACCCGGATAAATTAAAATTGAGTCAATCGTCGATCAATAAAAATAAAATAACATCCAAAAACAAAACAAAAAAATACGAGCCTCGATAATAACAACAACAATAATAATAATAATGCCAAAAAAAATACCATTAAAAAATAATAAAATTTGTACGTCTATAATAATAATATAACAATCATATTTTCAATATAAAAGCATTTAAAACAAAAAGTCTATTATCATTGTTATTTTTTATTACTATTATCATACCAAATTATTTTTATTAAATGATATACAATATTTAAATAATTCACAATAACAGTAAAAATTGCTGTTGTCATACTGATTATTTTATAAACATTTCAAATTTAAAAATATTTTATATCTCGTGTACAATTATCAATAATAATATTTATAAATTTTAAATAATAATAATAATAATCTAAGAGACTGGGAGAGGGAGCACAAAGAGGTTGATCATAATGTACCAATCGTCATTGTAAATTTTGTCCTGTTTTATTTTTATCTCATCCAAAGTTCCCCCTCCCTCCTCCATTACCCGAATGGAAGGGGGTGGGGGTGCACTTCGGTGCGCAAAGAATAAATAAATATTTCGCGTGGGTGGATGCTCGAGAGCGCATTCTTCGGGCGCGTTAAGGTGCGCGCGCACCGCCAAGAGTGTATTTGCCCTCGTCTTCCTAACACCGAAATGACAGCCGTGGAAGATCGAAGGTACGACGAAGAAAAAAAAAGATACCCGAGAATGCGTATGCTGATTTTATCATTGCCGCGGACGACGAGTGTCATTCGAAAGCGTCGAGGCCCTCTCAAACTCATACGATTCCACGAGAAGATCGGCTGAGATACTATTGTTTGTTGAATATGAGGAAGCCTCCAAATCACGATGAAACACGAATTAAACGATTACTTTTCGAGGATCGAGGAAACGCGAGAATAATCGTTCTTTCACTCTTGAATAAATCCGGGAAGATTATTACAAATTATCGATCGTTTATCGACATTTTTTTTATTTCATTAATTATTTTTTTTTTTATAAAAAAAAAGAATAAAACGAAATTTTATAATTGTTATGTACTTATGTAAAATTCATTAAATAATTATTTATTTTATTTATTCGTTATACCAATTTAATTAAATACTTCACTTTAATTATTAAGATTAATTCGATAAATTTAAGATTCAATAAATATTTTTAATGTAAAGAGACGAAGGAATACTTATTTGTTGAAAATGATTTTTTTTATCCTTCAAATATATTTTTATGTTTTTCTAAAATATAAATTTGTTTTCCATCTAATGAATTATTTACAAAAGAAAAGTTTTTTTATAAGTATATTTTTATTTTTATTTTTCCTCGGTATCTCCAATATTAAATAATATTGTATCAAATTTTCATACCAATAAAATTATAAATATGTAATTATAAAAAAAATTCTTTTATATTTATAATATTTTGTAACATTTTGATTTCGTTACTTTTGTCCGTGTTTTAAACGAGAAAAATCGTTTTGAAAAATATTTGCATAAAAAGAGGAACAATAAAAAAAAATGACGTTCCCTCGATTGATCCTCGATGTACGAATCATTAGATCCAGTGTTGAGACGGGAACAAAAAAGAAATGGAATAATAATCATGCCGGTATTAACATAACCAGGTAGATGTATGAGCAAGTAAGTCGAGCGTAGGAGAAACGAGACGAGCGTAAGAATCGGAGCCACGTACTAATCCGTGCTGTCGAGATAGGATCTTGAATCGATAGCTTTAATAAACCAACAACCGACTCGTATTTCCCTCTACTTCCTCGAGTTCCATCTCTTTCCTTCGTCTTTTTTTTTTTAGCAATGCCAAACGGAGTTGAGAAAGGGAGCTTTCTCGAGAAGATCCCACTAAATGATTAAACAATTTAGTGTTTTAATTTTACAAATTAAAATTGTTAAATATGATGAATTTAACTATCAATATTTATTATTATTTCTTTTTATGAATATTATTACAGTTTTGATTTGTATTCATAATTGTCTTATTTATATTTATATATGTAATAATAAAGAATGTTAATTATTATTAGAACAATGATTATTAAATTTATTTATCATTATTGTATTATATTAATTAATTCATTATTATTAATATTATGAATTTATCAGTACAGAATTTTATAATAATAATAATAATAACTTAATAATATTATAATAATTATAAAATATCTAAATAATTATCTAAAAGTTTATTATTTTCGTTGTTGATTTAAAAATCGTGTATTATCATCAAATAAATTGGAATATCGATAAAAAATCCACTATACTTTTTAAAATAGAAATTTGATTAAATTTTCGTGTTATCGATGTTTTTTAATTATCGTTGGATTAGTTTTAATCTTAGTTAAAAAATTGATAAGCAATGTTAGAAATTCGAAAAAAAAGATGTATATGTTAAAAAATTACATAAAAAATAAAAGAGCGTTTATTTATATATATATGTGGGATTCTTTCGTGAACCGAAGGAGAGTCTTTCGCGATGAGAGTCCTCTCGTCCGAAAACGCAGCACTTATATTCCGTGTGAGGCCCTTTAGCCTCCCGGGCATGTCTGGCACAATGCCCAGTCGACGATTGGCATTTAACCCACGACCCATGCGAACCAGGCCCTTTTCCCTTTCATCTTCCCTCCCTTACTCCGAGTGAAGAGTTTCTCCCCTTTTTCACTGGTGAGCTCTCTTCTCCCTCTAACCTCAAACTCGAGTGCCTCATTTCTTTCTTGACGTGTGGCAATCGTTGCGGGCGGCAAGTACGCCGTTACGAAAAGTTCAAGACCCAGGGTCCCCCATTGGTGAAAAACGCGAGGAGAAAAAAAAGGTAGAAGAAAGAAGAGGGATGCGGAAATTGGCCGAGTGGCGAAAGTGAAAGAGTTAACGAGGACGAAGGAGGACGTTGTCTCGTCAGACGGTCAAAAACTTTACAGCCCGAGTAGCATTTATGCAAAACTTGACGTTTTAAAGTTTTAGATTTTTTTAATTCGTTAGTTTTCTAATCTACGTTTGTGAACGTCGATAAATATTTTTATTGAATAGTTTAATCATTCATTGATTCATTGATTCAATAATTCAATAATTTATTAATTTATTCGTTCATTCAATAATTAATTCATTCATCAATTCAACAATTCAATGATTCATTAATTCAATAATTCATTCATTCATCAACTCAAGAATTCAATGATTCATTAATTCAATAATTCATTCATTCGATAATTCAATAATTCATTAATCCATTAATTCGATAATTCAATAATTCATTAATTCAATATTTCGATAATTCAATAATTCAATGATTCATTAATTCAATAATTCAATAATTCATTAATTCATTAATTCGATAATTCAATAATTCGATAATTCAATAATTCATTAATTCAATAATTCAATAATTCATTAATTCAATAATTCAATAATTCAATAATTTAATAATTCAATAATTCATTAATTCAATAATTCAATAATTCAATCATTCATTAATTCAATAATTCAATAATTCAATAATTCAATAATTCATTAATTCAATAATTCAATAATTCAATAATTTATTCATTCAATAATTAAGAAACTCAATAAAACCGAATTTTGAATAATTCAGTATCAATCCTCCCAATTACAAGTCTTCATTTACCCATTACCATCATTCGTTCGATCCAAGCTTCGATTTATTCAATAAACATAATAATTCCCGTTTTGGCAATTCAGATACGAATTTTCCACGAACGAATCGATAGCTCGATCGGTAATGTACCGATATTCGCATTCGACAAAGCTGATCCTCGATCGATCTGCTCCGATTAAGGTGGTATCGTAAAGGAGGAAGAGTAACACGCGGGGCATGTAGCGTAAGACGCTTATGCAAAATCTTGGTGCGACAAGAGGGGCGGAGAGCTTCGTCGTTGGGACTCGTACCGGCTCTCTCGGTAATTCCAATTAAAATAATCGCCTCGGGGTCCATATAGCACTCGGATATACGAACTTTTTATTTTTTTTTTTTTTATTTTTTTTTCTCTCGCTCCTCGGGAACAGGGAGAGGCAAATCATGAGGCAAAAAAGACAGAAAGTCGATCGGAGCGAGACGGGAAGTCGAGAGAACGAAAAAACGACGCGGGAGAGGGGGGAAGGGGAATCTTGAATATTCATGCAGTTAAGTCGAACGAGGGACAAGATGTGCTCTCGTCTTCCTCTGTTTCTTGGCTTCGGTACTGATGATGATGATTCTCTGTTACTGCCGCATTGCTCGCGAGACTTTTCTACACTCGGATTTACAGGCTCTCGCACACGTACCAAATACGATATAAGTAACAACGAGAGAAAGAGAGAGAGAGAGAGAGAGAGAACCCCCCGCGCGTTTCTCGAGCACGAAACGCGTGAGTTGTAAATCAAAGCTCGAGCAGACGCTCGGTACGCGTTCAATTAACTCGTCAGAGTTACACGGACACACGTACAGCCAGGAAACCTCCACACGTCCTTTCCCTTCCTTCCTCGTGTTTTACATTCTTTTTTTATTTATTTTTTTTTTTTTCGTGTGTGTGTGTTTGTGTGGGTGTTTTTTTTTCTCTTTTTTTTTTTACTCCTTTTTAAATCTCCACGAGCGTTAATAAGATTTGTCTTCGAGTGCCCCAACTGTTATCGATGTATTCGAACCGTGGAAGTACCATTGAACAAGCTAATGCAAAACCTTCATCAATGATTCAAAGAAAACATTTTTATTTCGAATTTTTTGTTTCATGGAATTTTACATTTTAGAGAATTGATAATTTTACAGAATTATTTTTATCGAAACACAAAGAAATACGAAGTTTTGTAAAAATATGGATTTAAGATAAAAATGAATTTTTGTGTAAATATTAATTCTTGAAAAAAAAATATGAATTTCGGGGACATGGAAAAAGATCGAGGAGTTGAAATTTTACGGGAGGGCTTTAATGAAATTCTGATGAAATACCATTTTTGAAACTGATCATAATTGTTTTGAAGGAATATTGAATTTATGTATTTTTTTTTTTTTTATTTATTTTGAAGTCATATTATTTTTTATCAGAGCTATATATATATATGTTTTTTTTTAAATATTGAGGCTGATAAATCACTTCAACCTGTATAAAAGGAGAAAGAAAAAATGGAGTGAGAGAGAAAAAGAGAGAGGGAGAGGGAAAGCGAGTGAATGCACAAAATTTCGTTGCCCTCTTTAAAATTGCATAATGCACGAGAGCATAATGCATAAACTCTTGGCTCGTAACGACGTTTGCCATAGAGAGGGATTTCTTTTCGTTCTGGGACGTATGGACTCACCACCATCAACACGCAAATTTATACGTCCATAAATATATATATATAAATATACAGGGTGACCATTATTTCGAGCTCGAAAATATTAAGAAATATTAAAATATTTATACAATATTAATTACTTCTTTTTATTAAAACATTAAACCATTTGAAAATTATTTAATATTTTTCTAAAACGTGATATCTAAAATAAAAAAAAATGTTTCTAAATTATTAAACACTCTCCTAAAATCTATTTCTCGAATGTTATTTATTTCTATTGAATAATAATAATTGTTTCTTTCCAAATAATATAATAATCAATAATTCGAAAAATTCAAGTATTTCTAAAATTGCAAAAATTCCATAATACAATAATTATTTCATTAAATTGAAATAATCTCGAAAATGTGTACTCTTGAGGAATACTTTGAATCACCGGTCAGAATTTTTCCAAAACGAATTTCTAAAGTACATAAATATTTTGCAATTATAAAATACTCTTTATTAAATACTCAAATAACGTAATATTCAATAATTCAAAAAATTCGTATATTTCTAAAACTGCAAAAACGTCACAATTCAATAATTATTTAATTTTATAAAAAAAAAACCTCGAAAATAATGAATTTTGAGAACCAGTATGAATCAAAGATCACCCTGTATAGGGAAAGAAAAGATCGAGTTTGCACATGGTCCGTGAGAGGCTTAAGAGTAGTATGGACGGGGTCGATTTTTTGGGTTTGTTCCGACACCTCGGTACGGTTCCTCGACCTGAGGCGATTGAGAAAGACAGGCGTCCAGTGTTATTCTTTTTTAGCTCGGCAATTTATTTTTCTCGTTTCTCTGATTTATTTTTCAAAACTCTTAATTTTTATTTCTTTTCGATTTTATTTTTTCTTTAATTTCCACGCCTGGGTTGGTATTCCTTTGGTGAGATTTGTTCTCGTTTGGTCGCGACGGAGTTTGGCTGCTAGAGGCACCTTTTTTTTTCCCCGCTGGTTAATTAGATTTTGATGGCCGAGCTCGGGAGTATTATTTGCATCCTTTATCCGAGTTCTTCTCTCGGCCTCCTTACGGGCTACGTGCTATTCTTACACCCACGAGTATATAAAAGCTTGCGTTATTCTCCCTCGCTGCGGGGGAGACACGTTTAGAGGCGCTTGGACCCCCTTAACACCAAAGCGATTTAGCGGCCGCGGGGCCAAGTGTCAACGAGGCTTGCCACAGCCGAGGTACACACTCGTACGAAAGTTGATACCTGGATGGAACGATGGGATAAAACAGAGCTCCGCCTATTTTTTATTTATTTTTTTCATTATTTTTTTTGTTTCGTTTTATTTATTTATTTATTTATTTTTAACGACGAGCACCTTCTCCTCGAACAACCGTGACGACTCCTCACGACCCACTCGGACGTTCCTTTTTTCACCACCATTTCTCTCCCATTATTTTCTGCCCCTCCCCCCTTCCCTCCTCTCTCACCAAAAGGTGCAAGAAACACGTCTTGCTTCGCTAACCATCGAGCGTAAAGACCCTCTGACGTATCGCATCTATGCAGCGGAAAAGAACAAGGGAGATAGCCACCCTCTTGACACGGAGGCTGAACCAGACTTGACAGACTCGAGGATTCTTCGTCAGGCTTGTTAGGATTGAGGAAAGTTACACGTTACACTAATGCTAGTTTTTTTTTGCCTCGAGTGATGCTTCCTGGTCAGTTCACTGACGATAATCGTACCGGTAATGCCGCGATTGTTGAGCATCAGTTTCCGGTTGGCGGGCAGTTCTTTTTTTAGCTCGAGAAATTTTTTTTTTTAGCTGGAGGTAATTTTTATACCTCGAGGAATTTATTTTTCAGCTGGAGGAATTTTTTTTTTAGCTAGAGGAATTTTTTTTCACCTGGAGGATTTTTTTTTTAGCTAGAAGAATTTTTTTTCGCCTGGAGGATTTTTTCTTCAGCTGGAGGAATTTTTTTTTCAGCTGGAGGAATTTTGTTTTACCTAGAGAAATTTTTTTTTCAGCTGGTGGAATATTTTTTCACCTCAAGGAATTTTTTTTTCAGCTGGTGGAATTTTTTTTTCAGCTGGTGGAATTTTTTTTTCGCTGCAGGAATTTTTTTTTATCTATAGGAATTTTTTATTTATCCAGAAGAATTTTGTTGCATTGTTTTTACGTCACCCCATTATGTTATTGTTTGTTCGCAGTTTCTTAAATTCTAACAATCTTCTTAACCTTCAATGCCTCGTTGAATTTCAATACAAATTTTGATTTCCACAATATCCTATCTTTTTTTTAACCCAAACAAATGTTTGAACTCTTCGAAAATATCAAACCCTCGAGTATCAAACGTTCGAAAATTCATCAGAAACAAAAATCATTTTGAAAAACGAGATCGAACAGTGAAAACCCAAGGAGGAAAGAGGTTGAGGAAGTTTATTGATTTTCAGTGGTAAGGAAGAACGAGAACGAAGGTAACTTGACTGTGAGATGTGGTCAGTATCGTCTCGTAAGGTGAATGCAAATACAAGAGGTACAGGAACGAGCCAAAATGAACGAGGCTGCATAGCTGAGCGAGGGTGAACGTCAAAACACACCTCAAGATACACCAGTGTCTTTTATATATCTATATATATATATAAACGTACACAAATAAAATAAAAAGAGAAAGAAAAAAAGAAATAGAAAAACTTCCTGCTCGCGAGGAAGGTACGAGCTGGCAGCGATCGGAGGATGGATGCCTACGGAGCAACCAATGACTGGAATGACTTGCACTCGATGTCGAACCGAGGATTCCTGCGTCCGGTCTCCTTCGTCCTTTTGCCTCTGACGTGCTGTTTTTTTTTCTTTTTTTCTTTTTTTCTTTCTATTTATTTATTTTTATTTCTTTCATACTCATTGGGACTCTCATTCTTCTTCTCTTCCCATCTTTAACCTCGAGAACACCAGCCCTTCCACTGAGTGTCTTCATGGCCAATGTTGATGCAGGAATCAACTTTTCCAACAAAAATTCCAGGCCTCGTACGTCCCCATACGAGCAAATAACAAAAATTAAAAAGAAAAGTCTATTTACAATAGCTCGAACGTATGCTATGTTTTATTTTGATGATAAGGGAACGAAAAGTAACTAGGTCAGGGTTTTTCTACTCGTCTTAGGAACTTTTAGGGAAATTGTATTTTTTTAGGTTACAAAAACACTTTTTTTTTTTTACTTTTTTTGGTGAATTCTGGGGTTTCCTCGAGTTTTGAAAAAGTTACTAGGATCAAAGAGTGATCAAATATCAAACTGGACAGTAATAAAAATTGATTTTTAATATTTGTCAATTTTTAAGTCAATTGGACAATCTCGATATCCCGACGAATGTTGGTTTCGATTGTAATTAAAAATTGCTGATCGAATTACGTTTATTTACATTACAAAATCACTGTTTTCACGTTTCGTTAAATACTAGTGTTTTTTTAATTTCTCAAAAAGTTACTAGTTTAAAAAAACAATGAAACATTAAAGACCGGAATGCGAATTTAAAAAATAGAAAAAATTAGGGGTGAGAACGAAGTTCGATTGGGAAATATTAATTTTTCGACGAATGCTGATGATGGTTTTTGATAATTAAAGAAATTTGTTTTTTGCTCTTACGAGTCGAAAGACTCGAGGCTCGCTCCGAGTACAGATTACTCCCGCTGGGAGGCTTAATTCAATTAATTCCATTCGCCATCTTGACAAGTGCTGTATACCGCTGCGTTGGCCCGAGTTCAGAATGTATTCTCATACTCATCCTCGTTCAGCCTCTTCTTCCTATCTGCCCCGTATCCTTTGTTTCTCTATTTATCGCCGAGCCTTCACAATTCATCGTTCCTTCATCCATGTTGGATGGGCATACGTATTGGCCATCGCACTCGACCCAGGGAGAGAACAGTTTCTACTTCGTTATCAGATTATATCTCATTCCATAGCCCTCATTCATAATGCAAGCTTTTATCTCTCTCTCTCTCTCTCTCTCTCTCTTTCTCTCTCTCTCTCTGTCTGTCTGTCTGTCTCTCTTCGTTCAGAAATAGACACATTTAAATATACTATTTTCTATGGGAGGTAGCTCCCATTATACTTTTCATATAATCTTATGGGGTCGAGGGGGGGGGGGGGGGGGGGGGGTATCAACCGAAGAAATCAAGTGAAATCAGAGATGAAAACCAGATGAGCAGGACCACAAAGACAGTGCATAATGGGCTGTCTATTTTCTTTTGAAGATTATTTTTCATTTTTTTTTTTTTTAGGGTATTTATTATTATTATTGTTATTGTTGTTATTATGTTTTGATATTCGTTAAGCGATAGAAATTATTTTGATACTTTACAATCATTTTTTCTAGTTCGAGAATCGCTTAGATATTTATAATAAATGATTTATCAATATTTAAATGTTTGTGATGGTATCCAATTATTTTTCGAATGGTAAACAAACTCCAAAAATTGTTTAAAAAAGAAAAACAAAAATAATAAGACAGCTAATAAAAGCACTAAAAAAAAATCATGAAAAATAATTAACCAATTGATAAACGAATAAAAAATGATCCAATTATTTCCCAAGCTCCAAAGTCGTATCAAAAAAACCCAAAAAAAATCATTTATCAATTACCAAATATTTCTAAAGCTGTTGAATTATTTACCACCGTCAAAAATACTCTAAAATTGTTTAAAAAAGAAAAACAAAAATAATAAGACAGCTAATAAAAGCACTTAAAAAAAATCATAAAAAATAATTAACCAATTGATAAACGAATAAAAAATGATCCAATTATTTCCCAAGCTCCAAAGTCGTATAAAAAAACCAAAAAAAAATCATTTATCCATTTCCAAATATTTGTAAAATTGTCCAATTATTTACCACCGATAAAAATAAATAAAAAAAATGGTTTAAAAAAAACGACAATAATGAGAACGAGCCAACGTCTCGAAAGTTTCAATTTGCAAGGACCTCTCGTTTATTTTTCTTTGCGCGAACTGTCCACTGGTCATCCACACGTACCAGGCGATGATAGTCTTCGTGAAGTGTGTAAATACGTGGGGACACGTATACGCGCAGTGTGGATATATTTATATATGAAACTGGTCGCGCGCGGATGCGTGCTGGTGGCACTGGGGGTGCCGGAAATTGGCGTGCCAGGGCCCTTGAGGGCCGGTCCGACACGTCCGTGGACCATTAGTCTTGGCCTGGCCACCTTCGAAGGGAAGGTTCCCGGGTTGCGGGGGAAAAAAGTGCGACCAGGTACAACACGTAGATCCTTTTTCTCTTTCTAACCCTTCGCGAGCCCTTTCCCTTTCCCTTTCCCACCCTAGCCGTTTTTCTTTCCAACTGGCACGTTGCCTCCTACTCCGAACCTTCGAAGGAACTCCTATACGAATGAGAATGATGATTTCGTGGGTTGGGCTTGGTCCCAACGACTCTAAACGACAAGAATGTTTGACAACCATTTTTCAATGACCCGGACTCCTTGGTTTATCGACCCTTCCGATCGAAACTCCAACTATTCTGTCCTCGTTTTTTCATTCCTTTTTATTTTATTTCGTCGTTTTTCAATATTCGATTTTACTTTTTTTTTTTCAATATTTATTTATCCTATTTTTATTAAGCTATTTTGTTTATTTTTACTTTTATTCGTTTGGATTATTTATATTGATTTGTTTCCTTTATTTTTATTTATCCATTCTACTTTCTTTTTTTTTTTTTTTTTTTTTTTTTTTTTTTTTTTTTTTTTTTTTTTTTTTTTTTTTTTTTTTTTT
>JAPYZI010003314.1:0-18360 GCA_030523105.1 Ophioninae sp. A BG-2022a | reverse complement strand
GAAAAATTTGCAAAAATCGATGGCCCAACTTTGAAATTCTGCCAAAAATCGAAAAATCATCGGATTTTAATGATTAAAAAAGCATTTTAAAGAGAAAATCATAACAAAGAGATTGAGCAAAGAGTGGACCGCCAAATCCTAAAGAGAAGAAAGTTATCGATGATTGAGTGAAAAAACTTTTTTCGCCCAAATATGCAAAAAAATTTTGGATTTTTAATATTTTTTTCAATGGTCTATTTTGATGTAATTTTGTTCCCTGAGCACGAATCTACCATTTGTTCCCCCCAAAACTCAACATTTCCATGAAAAAATCGTAAAAAACATGTAAAAACACGATTTTTTTGGCTTAGTGCAGTCCTTTCGACGACAATTCCATGAGATTCGTAATCAGCTGAAAATTTTTGATGGGATAGACCCTCAAAACTATATTCGACTCGAGAAAAACGAGTTGGATCCTCTTACCTGAGGACGTCTAATTGGCTGCCTTTAAAAATGAATAATAATTCAGGGGTTGATTTGGGAACCATAGATGCTTATATCAATTGATTCAGAATGTCACCCCCAACCTCTCATTTCACGGATGACATTCCGTCGTGGGACACCCTGTATATAGTTGATGAGTACTATCATAGAATATAACAGCACAATGTATCAATGGCTGAATGAGGCAAGCTAGTCTACAGACCGCTATACTAGCACGCTTAGATTACTTTGAGTAATGATGGGAGGCGACCTGCTGGGCCAGGAGTCTCATCCTTTGTCCATTTTAGATTCAACGATTTTATTACGCGTCGCTGGATCTTCTAACGATCTGACCACTGTAACTAGGGCGGCGGTGACGTCCGCTTCGGTGAGCCATTAGCTATTTTCGAAATTGCTGATCTAAAGCTTTGCAGAACGAACACCCAAAACTTAGTGCGTAACTTCATTAAACATAGTAGGAAAAGTACCAAAAATGTTGAGCACGACGAACGAAAAAGCTAAAAAGAAAAGTTTCCATTAGGAGTAAAGTGAAACAAAGGATTTAACAGTCCACTAACAAGAAAACATGTATTTAAACGGCTGATGGACAAACATTCAAAAAAATATTCCGGCAATTTTAAACCCTAGCTAAAAATCAGCAAGAAACTGTTCCATGACCGGCTCTTTCAAAGACCCAAATGTCTGGTCATCACAATGGGGTCAGTTAATGGCTTCGTACAGAATCGTATTTTTGTCAAATATTTGGTTGTCCCGAAGTGCACTCGTGTGGTTAGGCAGGTGCTCGTACTCCTCGATACCTCTCCAGAGCTCCAATAGAGACCCAAAGAAAAAGTATACGAGAAGAGATTTCCTTTGATGTCACCGGTGAGGCAAACTGTCAACAGCGACAGAACGAAATTCACGGACTATTCCCGGTCAATATTAATGTTTGCTTGAAAACCGTTTGGTCACCCGGACACGACAAATATCTCATGGACATTTGCAGTGAAGTTCTCGCGCGGTGCAACGTCAAAACTCTATACGTGTATTGCGTCTGCTGATGCGTCCTTCTCATATGGAGAATGTTCCAGTCGCCAGAAAACCACCTCTGGCGAAACTTTCGTTTTTAGGGATGATCTTGCAACCGGAAGAAGCAGCAGGGAGAAGTTATAAACACGAAATGGACCCCCAGTCCTGGAGTCACTTCTCCGATCCAACTCTGCGGACATACGACAAACTGCGTTCCATGTTCGGTTCTCGTATGTTCCATACAGTCTTCATCAAAAGTACTAGGTGCTCCAACGAAAATTCTAAGAAAAGCCAGTATCGCAAAATATTACTTAAAACTATTACCAAACGTAAATACCCTCATTCGGTGATTCGAAACAA
Organism: Ophioninae sp. A BG-2022a; assembly: GCA_030523105.1. Lineage (NCBI taxonomy): Eukaryota > Metazoa > Arthropoda > Insecta > Hymenoptera > Ichneumonidae > Ophioninae sp. A BG-2022a. The sequence continues at coordinate 16,509 of JAPYZI010003314.1, read as the reverse complement.
CCCGTAAATCACGATTTAGTCGAGTCAACTCATCATCCATCTGAATTCGTTCGAATCAATCCGACAGCAATCGAAAATCATGATTTTACGTGATTTTATTCTTTATTTATTATCTATTGTTTATTTCAGATAATTAACAAAATATAAATCTATAAAATATATAAATCAGTCATAAAAACACGTAAAATATTATTTCGTAAATAAAATCGTAAATAAAATCTGTTTTATGTAATTTTATAACTCTTAGTCCGAATGGGGGATTTCCGGTTTAAAATCTTTGTTTTTAAACTTTACCAACTACGCCCCTTCATCCGGTTATCTCGACGTAAAAGATAGTAGGAAAATGTAGGGTTTCCGATACTTTGAGCCAAAGCTGTATATTGCAGCATTCCTATGTTAAGATTATACGTAAGAACTTTCCTACGCTGTGATTATACATTGGGATTTGTATAAGTGGACATTGTGAATGCGGTAGTGATCGGTTTCATAGTGGGGTGGGTAACAATCACCGAGTGCGGTTGCCAGCTTTGAAGGTGTCGACAGGACACCTGGGTAATATGACAATGTATAGCTCTGGGGACTCCTGCTGGTTCGATGTCAGAATCCATATACGTGATTCAGACTGCTGTAGTGTAGAAAAGCATCAAACTGGTATAGAAGAAAAAAGAAAAGGGACGTGGAAAAAACGTCCACGTCCCTTGATGGTCGTATCAGCATTGATGAAGGAATCTTCACAATTATAAGTTTCCAGTTGGTTGGGCTTGACTTATCCCTCACTTTCTCAATGCTCCACCCCTAAACTTTCGGTTGATCTTTTTTCTCCTTTCTTCTTCACCTCTTTCAGGCCTTTTTTTTTTCATTTCGCACTTGACTCAACCCGGTTCACTTCTTTCATAATACCCACGTCGAAAGATATTCTCGTTCTGCTGGGTTTTTGAATAGTCACCGGTGATCCAATTCGGAGTAGGACAAAAATGTCGGGGCTTTTGACAAAACCACCGGCATGACTGTAACGATTGGAAAGACTGGGCGGAGTAGCTGCCAAAGTGCACCTTTTCCATCCAAGCTCTTCTCCATCATCGTTACGTTTTAGGTTACCCCGAAGAATACCTAGGCTACCACCGACAATTACCTCTACTACCAGCGCCGAGAAATTATGAAAAGAGGACACTCGTTCAACCGTTTAAACGCTTCCTCCTTTTATTTCCCTCACGCGAACCACCACCTGGTCATTCATTCTTAGACCGTAATAACTGGTTACTTCGTCGGATCGACGTCCATGTCTTTATAACAGGAAAAAGATCGCTAAATGACAGCAATTATCTCTTCCATTGTCATAGGGACTTCGAAGAATTACGTATTTTGAAAAAAACGTATATTCCCAGACTGTATAAGAAAAACAACTGGGATGGCTGGGTTTTGAATGTATAAACTAACATTCCCACCTGCCGACAGTTTTTCCACAAGGGCCACTATTTTTACGAAAATATCGTAACTGGATCGGTAGGCTTTATTTTTCCTTCCATCATAGGAAGATACTTGTCACCACATCATGATCTATTTGTCCTCGTTTTCAATAACATAGGTTTTGTTCGTGCGTTTGATTGTTTGGATTCGTTTGTTTCTGGACTTCCTAGGGCTATTTTATCATGGTAATATTTGGATTCCTTGATATTTAGTCCGTGATCAGATGACACGGAAGCTCGAAAGTCTTGCCTGTAAATTAGCCGGGGTCAGCTCTGATTAAAATCGCTTAACGGAGGGAGTCCCATCATGTGTGACACAGGCCAGCCAAAGTGCTCCAAGGAGATACTCGAATCGAGGACGCGAAAGCATCATGTCAGGCGTTTCCGAATTCCCAGCCGATCCCGAATTCCTATGGATCTCTGGTGAATCGAAGGAGAGAAGATTCTCGGCGTTTGGGTTGTAATAGAGAAGACGAAGAAGGATGTCCGTAGTTAGAGCGAGGAGGATACTACTCATTGTCAGGTAGCTCCGACATAGACAACGTATTACGGTGAGTTGAATCCTTTGTGACCTCTCAGACGTTGCTTTGGCTCTGACTATCCCTCGGTCTACCTCTTTCGCCGTCTTCAATTCTCTATCTTTCCGTCTTGAATCGGTACTCGGCATCAGTGTACCATCCGCAGGCATGACAATCCTTTTCAAAAGGGTTCGAATTATCGTGGCCTCCCATTGCGTCAATGAGGGAAAAGCGAACAACCGTTAAAGGAGGGCTAAAGCTATGGAAATCCAATTACGTAATATGCTCCGGTTGCGGTCCACCCATCGTAAAGATGAACCTCGTCAAGGCAAACTTAGAAAAGGTAAACGTAGTTGTGGCAAGAGCCTAAAAGAATATACCAACCCCTTGGAAAACCAAAGAGAACCGAGTTTTCCCAATGCCACGAACCGCTCTTTCTTCAACCTGAAAACGACCCGGTAGAGTTCCCCTCAACCTTGATTAATGTGTAAAAGTGAACCAAGTGTGGAGAATGGAATAGCGGTTTAAGCGTTGGTGTTTCGCCAAGATTCAGGTAAGGAGAAGTCTTCGAGTATAGAGAAGAGATAGATAGAGGTTAAGGAGGGACTCTTGGTGTATGGGTTTATCCAGGTGAGAATAACGCGGATCACACGGTGCTCCGAATCCATCTGGCCACAGTGAACTGTATTGGGGTACGTCTACCGTCTTCTATACACCCGGAACGTACTCTTGAAGATCACTCGACTGGCTTCTTTGCCTATGTGTATCGTATACATGAAAATAAACGATTTCGTATGGGGTCACGCTCGAGATAACACACTTCCTATTTCGTATTGTAAAACGAAACGGAATGAGGCTCGTGTTGGTTCATAATTCATTTTGGGTTCCTTTTATGGGATACCAAAGGGTGACAGAAATCTTGCTACCCTAATAGCCGCGTTTACTCGGGAAATCTGTTCCTGGATTTTTTCAATGAATTCAGCCAACCGACTAACAAATCGGATACACGTTGATGGTGAAATCAACTGTCGACTCCAGCAGAGAAACGCAGTTGGATTGCGGTCAGCGGGTGGTTGAAAAATCCTCAATTCGTTTTGTTCATCGAATTAATTATGGAAATAGCATTGTATCTCTGGGAATTAATGAAAAACAATTTAATCCAGGTATTAAAGCGAACTCGTTACATACCTCGCACGAACAATCCTACCAACCTCCACTATGGATTTAATTTGCTTGATTGCTAGTCCGCTATGAACAAAACGGATATTCTGATGTCGCCGGTACTCGTCGTCACGTATTATGCGTCAAAAGATTCCTACATGTGTTATCAATCTCAGCGCAGTTTCAAGCATTTCGATTTTATTTCGTAACAGCTTTTATAATGGGCTTAACGCGGATGTCGATATTTCTGTTGATGTCTTTCCGATGATGCAAAGATTTCATCATTTAATTAAATTTCAGTCGTGAATTAAAATAAAATAAGTATTAAGTGTTACATATTAGTAAAATGTTTGATTTTATATCATATTTTATTTTATTTGTTTTTTAATTGTTAGTATTGAACAAATTTTTATTCATAGTTAAATTAATATTATAAGAGACCAATATGATGATACAACAAAAAGGGAAGACGAAGATAAAAAATACATGATCTATTTTTAATTTATAAATAAATTAAATCTATTTATATTTAAAAAATAGATTATAAAAAAAAATAGACGTACGGTTACACGATCCCTATGGCTAATTTTTTAAATCTTCGATGATTCTACTTCCGTTGATATTGCCGGAGATTATTATTAATATTTGTTAAAAAAAAATATAATTGAGCTTTCGTGTACGATTAAAATGGGTGTTTGGGTTTATAATTGTACTATGATATCTCAAATAATGGTTTTTCAAAATTAGGAGGACTTTTCGATACAAGTGAAACGAAAATCCAAACCTAAAAATATTCATTTTCATCATATCACATAAAAAATACTAAACTAATACTAAACTCATACTAAACCACTACTAAAACAACTAAACCGAACTAAACTAAACTTGAAACTAAACAAAGCACTAAACCAAACTAAAAACTAAACAAAATACTAAACTAACACCAAACCAATACCAAAACAACTAAATCGAACTAAACTAAACCGAAAACGAAAAATATCGTAAAACTAAATAAAGACAATAACTATTTCAGAGTCAATTTAGAGACAGTTTAACCCAGATTCTGTTTCTTTCGCGATCTTTTGAAGACTGACAATAAATCATTCCAATTTTAGAAACGGGACGTCTATATACAATGTCGTATACGTGTATGTACGGGACGAATGAGGAGGAAGAGAAATTAATTTCCTTTGCAAGCTCTCAAAGAGATAGCGTACCGGTCTCGTTGAATTTAGGAATGGCGAGAGGAAGAGCCGACAGAGGGAGAGAGGGGGGGGGGGGGCTGAGCGGTTGATTGTGATGGGCTCTGATGCTCGGCTGGTGCGGCATAGCTGCAGCTCGGGTCGGACGAAGCAAACAGACGACCCGGCGTTATGCTTGAAGGAGGCAACCGCCCTGGTAAAACGTATACACAGGCATGACCGGAGATGAGAATAAAACGAGAGAGACCGAGAGGTACGAAACGCGAGTAATTCTAACCCAAGAATAGTCGAGAAGCAAACCCGAGGTTGCGTAAATTAATACCCTATCCCCTCCCCTCCCCCACCACTCGCTAACGCTGTCTTTTATGAAATACAATTCTCCATAATAATATTTATGAAACGATGAAAACTCAGACCATTGATGCGAGTAACCTTTGAATGCGATAAGGATTATGGCCTAGCTGAGATGCTCCTTTGAGAATTCAGGATAAACCACAGATTTTTGCCAGCCATCAACCCAGTTGGCAAAAAGGAGATAGAACCCAAACAAATCCAAACTCACTCAAGTTATTTTTGTATTTTATTTTATTTGAAAAATACGAGTTTGTTATTATTTTCTTTTATGAAATAAAATAGAAGAATGATATATGTATGATATAATAATTAATATGTAATATATAGAAGCTATGTAATTAATTAAAATAATACTTATGTTATTTTTGTATTTTATTTAATAAAAGAAAATAATGATACAAGTTTTACACGTGCTAGAGTTTATTCTCTAGCGAACGAAAACGATCGAATTTCCTTCGATCGAATTTCAAGAGATATCTCGAGACCCCTCCCTTTTTTTATTCGTTGGCTCTTTCAACGGACAATTATTCTATTATTTTTGAACATTTTTGTATCTTTTTTTCGTTAACATTTTTTTGCTTTTCTTAAATTGATCGAAGGTTTTTTTATTAGGATAGAATAAAATCTATCATTATCATCGTCATCATCATCATCTATCTCGTTTTTAGTTCTTTTTTTTTTCATTAGTTCATTTTTTATTCATATTGCGTTTTTGTTTTGTTTATTTCGCGTTTTTTGTATTTTTTGTTACATTATTTTAGTTATTATTTTGTAATATTTTTCTTTTTTATTTTATTTTGCAATTCCCAAATTGCTTGAGATTTTTTATTTTTAACTGAGGCGTAATAAAATTTATCATAATCATCATCATCATCATCTCTCTCGTTCTCTCTCATTTTTTATATATACACGTATTTCTGTTAGAAGTTTTGCTCCGATTGCTCTTCGGGTTCTTCCTCCTCTGGTCCTTTATAAAAACCCTTAGACCGTGCGGTAACTCAAACTGCCAAAGATATGTTTCAATTCGAGGTATTCTGGTAAAGCCGCGGGTATTTCTGCGGCTTTGCCGATGCGCTCCGTCGCGTTCGACAGCAATATATATATTAATACATAAATATATATAACAGAAGGTACAGGGTGAATCCGGTTTGCTTCGATACATATCCGACCACCAACCCCAAAAGCGTTCTATGCATGGGCCGAGTAGTACCACTCGGTGCGTTAGTGACGCATGGCTACTCTCTCAGCTGCGGAAATACTTTCTCTGCCAAAGACCTATAGTCCTTCGTAATAACTCATAGATCGATACTGATTTTACGAGCGAATAAAAAAAATCAATAAAACGGCTGATCCATTGTGATACTAACGACTTGGGTCGCACGTCCTTCAATCGGGTCTAAAAAATCGAAACAAAGACAACCAACTTTCATTTCTGCAAACAATTTTTTTTGGGAAAAGTTATATTTTTATAATTAAGTTGGTCGAAGGATTTGTGTGAATATTTTTGTACTTTTTAATTAGACGAATAATCATTTCTTTAATTAACATTTTGAAAATCATTTAATTTAAAATATGAAAAATTGATAATTTTATTGAAAAATGTATTATGTACTAAAAATATTACGTAGGTACTAAAAATGTGCAATCCAATTCTTCCTCTTCCAAATACATCCGAATTTTCACAAAGTTCGCATTTCAAGTTAATTCGAACGTCCATCGAGTTTGTTTCGGTTTGTTTAATTATTTGAACTAATTAAATGAAACGAAATTAATTATATTTTTATTATTTTCGTTGTAATTATTAAAAATATGATTTTGTTTGTAATTAAATTGAATTAAATTAAATTAATTAAAATAAGTACCTAAATAAAATTTAATTAATTAAAGTAATTACCTAAACTAAATTAAACTGAAATTTTAATGAAAAAATGTAATTAATAAAAAACCAAAAAATTGGTATAGATGTATATTCGTTACGAATCGGGAGATCGAGTGTACAAACAGCAGGGCTCTGGAATCGCAAAATTCTCGTGTCTCATTATTACTCGGAATGCAAAGATCAACTCTGAGACGTTGCATTAATGTCGACGAGGGTAAAACTTGGATGCTTCTTCGCGGATTTTGCGGTTCGGGTCTTTGGATTACGTGACGGTGGAAATGATGGCAAAATAGTTGTATACCTATGTACGAAGGTGGAAAATGAGGCTGAGCTGTTGCAGTTGAGGTAGTTCAAAGCACGTCGCGTGGCACATAACGAGGCTACGAGAAGAGAAAGGGCGGAGGAAATTCAGGGCATGAGGTGTACAGGCCAAAGCGGTTCAGCGGTGATCAAAAACGGGTTCAACTTAAACTACACTAAAACTTGAGGGGAAAGTTCCAGCGAGTACACGAGCAAGTTAAGTGGCACATACGCGGTTGCAATTGACGACAGCCAGCTCCGTCCTTCTATGACGCACTCGCCTCATCTCGGAAGCCCCTCATCCTCATCCGTGAAACTTTCGCCACTGTACACTTTTACCGATTCAACCGAATTTCTACTCTTTTCACACGCTGGTATCGACTCAACGTTTCCAAAGTTGTCTTTCATCAAATTCCTTGGGAGATCTTTTTTCGGCCATAAATTTATATAATTAGTGATCACTAGTGATATTTAGCCGGTCGAGGCTGACATTTTTAATTAATAAAACCAAACAAACAAACCCAAACAGCCGTAATCATTTCCATAAATTATGGAGGTTGCTTGAGTTTGTTTGGGTCTGTTTGGGTTTATTTCAGTTTGTTTAGGTTTGTTTGGGTTTATTTGAGTTGGTTTAGGTTTGTTTGGGTTTATTTGAGTTGGTTTAGGCTTGTTTGGGTTTATTTGAGCTGGTGTAAGTTAATTTGGGTTTGTTTGGGTTTATTTGGGTTTGTTTGGATTCTCGTTAGCCTCGTTAATATAAGGAATTATTAAAAATATTAAAATCAATTATTGAAACTGTTAACAATATTGAGATGCATTATTAAAATTATTCGAATTATTCAAATTAGTTATTAAAAATATTAAGATAACAAAGTTTCCCATCGTGGAATATCCTGTACACACTCGTTTATTTGTTCAGAGCAGTTGCTGGAAATGACTTTATCGTAGTCAAAAATGGAAACTTGAATATTGTATTTCGCAACGAAGTTCGTAGTGGTGGGGGAAGGGTTTACGTTTGTGCAATTGAAATATTATTTGCCAGTACGTAAAACGCTGGAGGGTTATTGATTTCGATTGTATATGATAGCGAATAGAAGAAATATATTTTGAGATTCGAACTCCGTGAATTAACGTGCAGTTTCGCGACTCATTGAGTCACGAAATTGGGTTAATCGAATATTCTCCGTTCCAGACCACTATCGGCTCTGCCGTTCTTCGTTGTATAACTATACCCCGGCAACTCAAAGTCCGCTCACCCGGTCAGCTCCAGAGGTGTACCGGAAGTACACCGTTCGTGAAATAAAATAATTCATCGATTCGGAACTCATGGAACCTCATGGTACCTCCAATGCCCAGGGGATATTTCTCTACCGTTTGAAAAGCGCTCTCTGCGAATTACCCAATCGGTGAAACCTGCCATTTGAGTGATGCGGTACGCGTACCAATTGCTTTTCTCGTGTTTCTCCTGACTGCGAACCAATCCTGATCGTTCTCCTGTATATCTCGTTTAATTGATAGAAATACAGTTCTCGAAGCTTTCCTTCATTTTCACATCGATATTCTTCCATTGTTGCAAGAAATGTTTTATCAAATATATACATACATATGTATATATACATAGGAAATCATACATTTCCTATCAATCTGATATTTCTACACCACGTGTGGTCTGATATGGCCCACGAGTTTTTTTCATTTTTCAATTAGCCCCCTTAACGTTGCCCCTTTCAATAAAACCCCCTTAACGTTGCAGTCTTGATTCGGCCATTCGTGCACTTATCAGCTTTGATGCAACTTTCTTCATTGAGAGTTTTTCCATTTTTTAAATGCTCGATGAGTAACGTCGAATTATTGAATACTTGTTGTTGTGTTCAATTTAAAATGTTAAATTTTAACATTTCGACGTATTTCTCTACGATCCTATTTAGCAAACGGATGAACAGAAGAGCAACGGAGAATTGAAAAGAATAAAATTCCCGCTAATAAAATTCATCCACCTAAATTTCCTTTCGTGTAATTTTTTATCCGTGTAGGAAACGATGACCAAACTGTCTGGCATTTTACACATTAAAATGAGTCTTGTTTTAAAAATTATGGACGTGTAAAATTATTTTATAAATTAATAAAATCATTATAATTAATTAATAATAAAAATATATATTACGTATATAAATAGATTATATATATATATTAATTAAATATAATACATATGTATATAGATATATAAAAATAATAACAAAAAACTATTTAAAAATTATAAAGTTTCTAAAAGTTCCTCGTGCGTGAAACTCTTCGTCTACTGGCAATTAAAAATAAGGAATACTTTGAGTCGATCACCAATCCGGAATTTCTTACGAAATTTTTACCATCCCCCCATTCATTCGTTTTGTTTTTTTTTTTTTCTTCGGATAGTGAATTCGGTACGGCAAATTTGAAGCCTCGAGCGAGTCGAAAACGACCGCTTTCTCGCCGTAAATATATCGCAAATGCACTAAGAAGCGTCGACTTTGCCGATGGTAATTGGATTATCTTTTTCTTTTTTGCCGATGTTCACGAAGAAGCGTTTTCTTTGCCAGACGCGAGCTTCGGGACGAAGCGACGAAGTAACCCGGAAGATATGTATCACGAGAAATTTTTTGCTCGTTAGTAGTGCATCGAAACTTAACGCGTGGCGGCTCGGCGAAAACGAGAGTTCTTCGTCGTTTTTTTCATTACGTTCGCTAATTGCGCGTTTTCTTCGACGAATGGCATTGTCCAAACTAATGCTTAGGACTGGTTACCGCCCAGATAATTCGGAATCGTCGATGAAAGTTGTTCTCGTTGTAAACTTTTATTTTTAATTTATACAAATTATTTATTTTTACTTTATTGTAATATTTACGATCGTGGTTAATTGTATATTCACTAAAAAAAAAAATTAAATATTAAAAATATTGAAATCAGTTATTAAAATTACTAAAATTAATTATAAAAAATACTAAAATAACAAAAAGTAAAAATACATCAAACTTTAACTGTACTCAATAATTGAATAATTAATTTAAACGAACAATAGCTTGAAACACCATAATTCGTCAATTAGTACGTGTCAAGTAGAAAAAGCGTTAAAAAAAATGATACGATCCTCCAAAAACATATTTTCCTTGACTCTCGTCGTTTGGGACCGGAAATGGTTCCTTCTTTTTGGTTCCATTTTTAAGATAGACTGGTTCTGACCTAATAATTGAAACTTCGAGATCAAAAGCAAACGATCCAACATTGAAAATCTAATCCTCGGCTTGGTCGTGTTGGTGGAAAGGGTTTGTTAATAAAAAAACAAAAGGAAGGAAGGAAGAGGTCGTATTGGGTCGAAATAGAAAAATCGGTTGACAAAGACTATCCCGGAAAATCTGGATGAAGAATGACCAGAGAGGAATTCGAGAAAGTCCGCGTGGCAATAGGTCAGAGAACACGACGAATTCGAGATCCAATTTCGCTTCTCTGTAATCTAAGGTCCGGTGAATCAAAGCTCTCGAAGTGCATTATCGAATTAGCCGCTCGAGGGTGCCTTTGATGGCCGATGTCGATCATCATTCGCTCGATTGGTGCTCGCTCTCGCTCTCTCTCTCTATCTCTCTTCCCTTCGCTTGTTCGCTTCCTCTCTACCTTCAGCTAGTTGCTCAGAGTTCTACACGATCCGTCTGCGAATTCTCGTATTACATTTTCTCGTGTTACTCAATGCTTATGGGGCGCCATCGTACTCAAATATTCATAAACTTTTATTGTTTTCGAATTTTGTTCGTTTAACGGCGTAAACAAAGACGCTTCCGTAATCTTCGAAATTTTGAAACGACTATTCTCCGAAACGGCTGAACCAATTGGTACGAAATTTGTTGCGTGCATTCAAGATGATGACACCGAGGTCCCACTACTCGCCATTTTTGATAAAAATGTTTCATGCTTCCAAAATTGCATTGAGAAACCCAGAAACCCCATCCGTTAACTTCGTTCGTTTGAAAAATATCGACCCAACTCTCTATTCGAATGGATGCGGAACTGAATGTGACAGTATCGTCGAAAGTGTCGCCAAAGTCAATTCCAACAGGAATCAACATTTGTCTGTTACTGTTTGGATTGATTTAAACTAGACTCTGTTTTGTAATACGAAACATACGATCGTTGTTTCAGCTTCATTTGTTCCAACGTTTATCCGATTGAACGACGCTCCGAAACAAGCAAAAGTCCGAGCCTGTATTCGTGTGTCCGTGTATGGCTACGTAAAACAGACGTTCTCTACGACTAATTGAATCCAATTGAGGAGTTAGGCTACTGTCAAAATTTTATAGCCTTTTTTGTTGCTACAAACAGATGTAATTGAAAAGGATATTTCAATAACGTTGAATTCAATTGTAGGTAAACTTATTATTATAAGGATACAACATAACAAATATTTCATCAATTTAATGTATTTTTCTGAAAAGTATGTTTTTTATTGAATGTTTCGAGGCAGAGGTACAGGAATGTTCAATATTTCTAAATTAATCGAATTCAAGCTAAATAGACTAATTTTAGTATTATAATTATTTAATCTTGACCGATATATTAAAAAAAAATATTTTTTTCTTTCTTAGTTAACATTTTTATTATTGATGGAGTTATTGTTAAAAACTGAAATAATAAAAATATTAATAATAACGTACATTATAAATTACGAAGAATGAATAAATCAATTAATTATGAAACAGATGTAATTAATAATAATTAAAGACTTCGTAATTATTTCCCTTATTAATAACCATCATTTTGCCTCGGAAAATCGAAAAAATTAAATCACTGATCATTCGATCCACGAAATTTTTAAAAACTGCTTTAATCATTAATATTTTGGTAAAATTTGATACGCGGTGTTGTTGAAGCACATGCAAATCAATGCCGGAATGATTTCTCAATTATCTCGATCTTTTGCAAAAAATGGATTTAAAAAATAAATAATTATAAATTTTCAGTCGTATCGTATGTTGTATTTCTATTGAACGTATTCTTTCAAAATTTTTCAAGTATATTTTTGCAGCATGGTAACTCGGGACTCCGGCAATGCGCAATCGTCGTTAAAAAATGATGTATACGACGAAATAGGATGTCGAGTTTATATATTTTTCCGTTTCGTGCATAATTTTCAACTTTTCACTACGCATTATACAGTAGTTTTGCTGAATACATTTTTTTGGAGAGGTAAAATGCGGACAATGATAACAGGAATATTTATGATCCGGTGAACATCCGCAACATAGCGCTATTCGCAAAAATAATTGCCGCAAAAGCGGTCGTTGCTCGAATTGCACCGAGGGCCTCTATATAGTTGGAAAACCTTTTTACCCTCGTATTTTGTATCGCTCAGTTTTAACGATGCTCTTTTGTGAAAAAAAAGTACGTGAATAAAATTGGCGCACGGCTCTTTGATGCCCCGACAATGTTTCAACTCCGAGCCCATGCTTTTGTTAATTTTATTATGAATTTTATAATTGAAGTTTATAATGATTTATAATGATCATTTTCAAAAATAATATTCATGTTAAAACTACGCGTTAAGTATCAACCGATTTCTAGTCGCATTTTTATTTTTAATTCTAGTGAAATCAGTTTTTAATAGAAGTCTAGTAGCATTAGTAGTTACAATTTCTAGTAACATTAGTTTCTAGTAGAATTCTAATTTTTTACTAGAATTCTACTAGAATTCTACCAGAGTTCTAAATTCTACTGGTATTCTAAAGAATTCTAATTCTTTAGAATTCTAGTACTTTAGAATTCTATTTTTTTACTAATTCTACTAGAAACTAATTTTACTAGAAATAGAAATAAAAATGTTAACTTCCAGGAATCCTTCACCTGAAATATTTCAATTTCTAGAAATTCGACTTCAATTTACTATTTAGAAATTCTATTTCAATTTCTAGTAAAATTAGTAGTTATAATTTCCAGTGAAATTTTTATTTTTAATAAAATTAGTTTCTATTAGAATTCTAGTAGAATTTAGTACAAATAGTAGTTGAAACGTCTAATGAAATTTTTTATTTCAAAGAACAGGTTGTATTATTAAATATTGAAAAAACAAAATCGTTTTGACACGAGAGCCCGTGCGACTGATCTACAATTTGGCTGTCTCTCTCTCTGCTCTCCCGGCATTGAATCGAAACGAATCGACCGATAGTAATCCATCCGTAACGCGTTTTCGCTTTACGACCGGATACCCCAGATGAGCTTCGATACCATCTCTCTCTTTCTCTGAATCGCTATGTACGCGATGTACTTGCGTTGCAGTCAAAGCTTTGATACGAGAGTGATTTTGTTAGGGTTGTCATCGATACTCTGCTGGTGGTTTAGACAAGAGGAATATGGGCAACGTGTGGTATTATTAAACCGTACGTTTCACAATCTACATGTATATATGTACATAATATTTAAAGGCCAACCATTAATTGAACTGCTTTCCTAAAAAAGTCATTCCAGAACTCGTTTGAAACAAATTACATACCCAATACGGTTCCAATTATAGACCCAATGTGACCCAAAATACAGACCCAATGTGTCCCAAATTACAACCCCAATATGACCCAAAATACAGACCCAATATGCTCCAAACTGCAGACCCAATGTGTCCCAAATTACAACCCCAATACCCCCCAACTTACAAACCCAAAATATCCCAAACTAAAGACCCAATACAGTTAGTTATCCGTATCTATCCTAATACCAGTTCGATTCTGTAACACTAGACTCCGTTGGGACCATTCAATTTCCTACTAAACAATCTTTTCCGACAATTTAGTCATTGCTTGACTCTAGAAAATAATGAATTTGCTTTTTACCGCACCTAACCTTATCATATAACTGTAAAGGTAGGGGTGTTACCGCACTCTTCTGATATTCGCTACGTCTGGGTACAAGGGAAGAGCGTTAACGAGAGAGGGTGCTTTTCTGAAGCGGATACTGCGGATGTCCCCTTGCACTATTCATTATTACGCCTCGCAAGACCTACCCCCCCCCCCCTCCCGGCCCTTTTCACCCCAAACCACGCCACTCTTCTCGTAGTTGTTTTGATGGCGAATATTCTCCTGAAAATTGGTGGCTTTTTCGACGTCAGTGAAAGTCTAATGCCGTGTCTATGTATATATGTGTGACATGCCTATATATATTTGTATTCTGTAACGGTGCGATGGCACCGTAGGGCTTTTAAGGGCGAGGGATAGAGGTGAAAGATTAGATTTAATAGCGTACGCGGAGAACGACGCTCGGGTGTTAAAATTTTCCCGGCGAGCACAAAGAACGTTTCGGGGATGAAAGTTCTCGTCATCCTGGTGTTGTAGCGGAAGGGTCAGAGTGCAAAGAGTTGAACCCTCGTCTCGGTTGTCACGGGGGTGCGATCATTTCTCGATAAATTTACATATTCTCGACAAAACCGGATGTCTCTGTACGTTTAACGTTAAGCCCTTTAATTTATTTATCGTTGTCAAAGGTTATTGCATTACACCGAATCGTAGTGGATTTCGTTAGGGTATGGAAAAAAAAACAATCGTTTTCAATTTTTTAAACGCGGAGAAATTAATTTTTGTGGCGTGAAATAAATTTTTGTCATGCAGGGTGAATGTTTGGTCGGGTGACCGATCAGCCCCTGATTGGATCGAGTTTTTAACATTTGTTTATATACGTACTGTAATACATGTATAGATAATTAGATTAATTAAAAAAAAATTATTTGGATAGGTAAAGATATTAAATAAATTATTCAAGTTTTATTAATTAAGTTATTAATTAAGAGGTATTAACTTATCAATTGTTTGGGTTTGTTTGGGTTAAAAATAAAACACCACTGTATTTAATTCAATGATATTGTATTATATTTAATTATATGATATTTAATTACATTTAAGTTGATTAATAGAATAGTTAAGTTTAATTAGTTAAATTACTAATGAAATAGTAAATAAATTAATACATTATTTTAAAAAGAGGTTAAATTCACAATTTTTTTTTTGTAAAATACGCGAACGATTGTCTAAAAATATTTTTTCAAATAACTCGTTTATAACAGCGAATCATTTGATCAACAATTCGCCGTAGGTAAATACGTTTCATAATACGCGGACACGGTATAATTCTTGCAAATATTTTCGGTGAGATACCGCGCGATTTTGGACCTGCTGCGATGCATATTCGTGTCAAAATATTACCCATTGGTAGAAAATATTTTTTCCTGCCGATGTATAGATACTTGAATCATATATATATATATATATATATTTCTACAGTGTAAATTCTCACAAGATAACGCGAAATGTTAAAAAATCAAAAACCAACATCTCCTGAAATAAACACCATGGAAATATTACTTTATGTGATGTTTGGGTTTGTTTGGGTTGAAGGATTTTTACGAAACATTAATATCAATCTGGCATGTATAAATGCGTTTAAATTGTTAATTTGATAAAAGCCATTTGAGCCATATTTTATGCTATTTAATTATTTTAATTATTTAATTATTTTATTTTTTAATTATTTTATTATTTTTATTATATTTACTAATTTTTTATTTTTATTATTTTTTTTATATTAAGGAAACTCTGCGGAATTCGACTGTACTGCGAAACGTGAGTATTAAACATCGTATTTGTTTACTATTGACCATCGCACTGTCAAAATCGTTAGCTTCGTGTTGGGGTATAATTTAAGAGAAATTCGATATCGAATATTTCTCTCATTAATTCACCGGTTAAATAAATATTTCACTCGATTGGCATCTGCGTATATTTTTCAATATCTGTACCACCAGTCATTCGGGAATCGTAGATAAAACACCAAAAATTTCATTATATCCATTAAAAAATGACGGTGCGGTAGAAAATTTGACGATACGAAACAGTTTTGCACTTTCGCCTATTTTTTTTACGTTTGGAATATTGAACTTTTTCGTTTTTACGTGCCATTCGAATTATCGAAAATTTTCGTTTTTTGGACGACCCATTGACAATGTACTTGCATATTTTGATTTTATCTTCTTTGTTTCTGTCGATAAATAAATCTAATTGTACGTTACGTTAATTACGTTAATTACACGTCATCACCAAATATAATATTTCCATACCAAAAATCGTAATTTTAATAAAAAAAATAAATAACGAATAAATAAAAAATAAATAAATTCTGGATTTAGCGAAAAAACTAGCTAGCAACCAAAACTACCGATTAATTTCGATGATCGCGAAGAATTGACAGTTGGGTAGTGCGATGTAAATAAAAGATAATAAAAAAATAAATAACAAAAATACAAAAAAAAAAAAAACGATCTCACCTAGCACCTTCGATTTTTCCTTCCATTCTGGATGAGATAGCTCCCATCCCCTTGCCCCTCGTTCCGTCCGGGTAAAAAGTAGGTGGCTGTATAGAGATGGATAGAGACTTCCGGTTGGCGTATTGGGACGTGGATTGGCAAAGCTCGACGTGCTGCTCGATTTTATACCAACATCATTTTCCACGAGCACACGCTTTTATATATACTATTATATATAACTGTGGAAGCAGTAACACCACAGTACTTCCGTACTCGTGTCTCATATATCCTCGTGTAGTGTACAGCGTGTATATATATATATATA
>JAPYZI010003313.1:0-18364 GCA_030523105.1 Ophioninae sp. A BG-2022a | reverse complement strand
CGAGAGCGAGAATGAAAACCGCCGTCAGCGCCACTACTCGAGAACTACCAATGGGGACAGCCCCCAGCAGAATCGGCACGTATAATCCTTAAGAACTGTCCTTCTATGCACATCTTACTTCGTTGGTATTGGTCAGGAAAGTAGTGATTGGCGTGAATCATTGTTTCCGTGATTCCTATATCATCTGCGATCGTTTCCACTATAAAAATCTCCATTCTGCGTAATACATTTTAAAAAAAAAACAATATGTCAAAAACTGTTCGGACAATTATTCGACCCTAAGAATCGTTTTAAGCTTTAGCGATTGTAGAAAGTCTGGAACAGAAACAAAAGAGAGTTCATTGGAGTGACAGCGAACGCGGTCAAGCGACACAGTTCAGTGAATCGAGAAGCATTATTGTTCACGTTGAAATACAAAAGAAAATGGCAAAATTCATGAATGTCTGAATCCAATTACGATTCGGCGGACGAATATACCGGTCTTATGGACGGTCATGTCGCAGAAACGAGGGCCGACGGTGTCGGTGTTGTCGGTGCCCGTTCCAAACGTCGCTCCAGGGTAACGAGCAGCGAAGAGGTAAAAGGAGACAACCCCCATAAACCCATTTGATAGTGTGATTAGATTTTGCTATTATGGCGTAACATCCTTAATAATGTTTCAATAAACGTTATGAAAACAGCCATTTTTGAAATAAACAACCCATAAGAAATGTTTGAAGTCTGCGGAACTACATAATGTTAAAGTATGCCTTATAAGGAAGCAATAAAAGTATTTTTGTCATTTTCCGATTGTGAATTAGTAGCAAATCTGCAATTTATGACTTTGAATAATAATGATAATAAGACATTAAAGAAATGTGCTACACTGCTGGAATACAAACTTCGACTCCTTATTATTTCAAATTTGTAAACATGGCAGGCCGATGGCTTACCGGAGGTCAGAATTGAGGCCCCCAATACGGTCAGTCAGATGCGGGCACTCAGAAGAAGTGCCGCTCCTCCAGGCGGAAGCGGCGAACCTGGCGAAACTTATAATCAGGACGATGACGAGGAGGAACTAAAATACGGAGCGGCACATGTCATAAAACTATTTGTTCCTGTGTCTCTTTGTATGCTGGTTGTTGTAGCTACCATCAGTTCAATAAATTTCTACACGACTAAAGGAGTCTACCTGTAAGTATAAGAACTTTAACACAAAGATAGCTTAATGCGACATATGGCTCAATTAATAAAATTCATATTATGTGTTTTATTATTTTTACGAAAGGCCTGCATAGCAAAAAGAATATGCATGGTGTAAATGCCTTTCGTAAATGGCTGCGGAACGTGACTCAGAGCTAGTACTTTCTCATGTGTAAATGGGTACTAGTTGAATAATGAATTATTTGGCTAATAATAAGTAGATAATAAGCAATTGCCCAAATAATTAGAAATCGGTCAACTGACGACAACTAAACATCGTCAAATAACAACCATTCATTTTTACAGGGTATATACCCCTTTCCATGAGGAAAGTTCGGACAGTGGTACGAAAGCTTGGCAGGCACTTGCCAATTCGTTAATATTATTGGGAGTTATTGTATGTATGACCGTCGTGCTTATAGTTCTGTATAAATACAAATTCTATAAAGTCATACATGCCTGGCTCATCGTAAGCTCTCTCATGTTACTCTTCCTGTGCTCCATTCTGTACTGCCAGTAAGTCATACTTGAACATCATTTTCTTCTTTTCCTTGACTTATTTTTACTCTCCGTCCACCCACCTGAATAAAAATATAGATTAATCGATTGAGCAATATTTTTCAGAGAAGTTTTAAAAGCTTACAACATTCCAATGGACTGGCTAACGTTAGCCATAGTACTGTGGAACTTTGGCGTCGTGGGTATGGTGTGCATACACTGGCAAGGACCTTTGCCGTTGCAACAAGCGTACCTTATATTCATCGCAGCACTCATGGCCCTCGTTTTCATTAAATATCTACCAGAGTATACGGCATGGGTTGTATTGGCAGTCATCAGTATTTGGGGTATGTGCATGCAGCTCTCAAATACAAATACTAAAGTTTGGTATAAAAAACAATATCACGTACAAATGATTTATCTCGTTTTCAATGATTTTGGTAAACAGATAACAAAGAATTTTTTTAATAGTGGATTTAGCGTTTACTATTATCGCTATGGCAGTTCTTTGTGTACGGTGCAAAGTCCGAATCGAATGAAAAATCTTAACCGCTAGTTTTTGTTTTATTCATTTTTATTTAATGCGCGAATTCTTTTATTTTCATTGTTCACTTGCATCTATGGAAAAAGGAAATTCGAAGGAATATATGAAAAACAGACTAATTTCTGATTGAACATTTGCCACAGATTTGATAGCCGTATTGACGCCAAAAGGACCATTGAGAATTCTCGTTGAAACTGCGCAGGAACGAAACGAGCCAATATTCCCGGCTCTCATATACTCGTCGACTATATTGTACAGTTTTACCATAACTTATGCTGGGTACGTCGGTACTGCGACAATGGCGAGTGGTGATACGGTTGCCGATGAAAGTGTCTCATCACCGGCAAGGAATCCAATACAAAATCGTATCAACCCCGCGTCCGGTGAAGGCGAAGAAAGCGGTTTCACGAACGAGTGGGTCGAGACTCACGGTAAGAAAATTCGTGATCTATCGTTCGTCCAGTTTGGGGTCCTCGCAGAATACAGGCGCTGGGCGGATTTGCAGACATTAGCTGTACTTTGTCCTACTTTATGTCTTTATTATTTCCTTTACGGGGGTAGTGTAACGTTGGAGAACGTCACGGATCAAATATATGGCTCGCGATCGTCCTAAAATGTATTCGAAATTGCCTTAAATCGGAGGCGCTGTTTGAAATGAAATCGCTTCAATCAAAATGTTGACGTAAGTAATTGCACCATTAATGTTAATCCGTTGTCCTTTTTTCATCGCAGCCGATCGTGTCAGCAGAAGAGCTCAGCAAGTTCGCGAAAACGCTTCAGATCCGACGGAAACGCGCTCTCTGAATTCACGGGCTCCACAAAATCCGCCAACTCAAGCCGTTGTCGCGGAGGAAGAACGCGGCGTTAAGTTGGGCCTTGGTGACTTCGTTTTTTACAGTGTTCTGGTCGGAAAAGCATCAAGTTTTGGCGACTGGAATACTACGTTGGCATGTTTTGTGGCCATACTTATCGTAAGTACATATACTGCAAAGAGAACTTTGAGGGAATTAAGATGCAACGACACATTATTCCTCTGTTAACAAAATCTACAAAACGTTTTTGGAATTTTTCTCAAAAACGATGTTACTCTATAACATGTTTTTTTTTTGTTTTTAAAAAGAGATTAATAAGTCTTGCAACTAGATAAAGGATCTATGACCGTTGTAACCAGTGGAAGGTCACAATGGTTAGGCCATTTTGTAATGTGCTTTCGCCACGTTTAGAAAGTTCAGTTTATAATAGTAGCATCAATTCAGCGAACATACATAGATATGTGAAAAATACAGTAGCTGAGTAGCTAGTATAAAGTAGATGAGAAAAGGAATAACCACTCTCGTTGAATTGCAATAAACGATTTATTTGCAGTCGGTTTCGTAGTAACTTTTCTTTTCAAAGAACGTTCGTTTTTCACGCATCGTTGTTTCATTTCAACGATAGAACTCAAACGAGTTATAATTTTTTGTTTACAGGGGTTGTGCCTGACGCTTTTGCTTCTGGCAATCTTCAAGAAAGCGCTGCCCGCTCTACCGATCTCGATAACTTTCGGTCTTATTTTCTATTTCGCGACGCGCGTCATCGTCGCACCTTTCGTCGATAGTTTGGCCAGTGAACAAGTATTCATTTAGCCACGAAGCGACTCTCTTCACTTGGAAAATTTTTACTCGTATCTTCCTCGTGTTATTTATTTCCTTGACACGTATCCTTCTGAGATTTTCTAAAACCGTCGCCCTTTGAATGTAAACACGTTTGGAATTCGCGTGTCACAACGCGTCTAATTTTCACGTCCTATTTGTACAAATCGATACACAGCGAGTTACAACAAAGGATTCATTATTTTCATCTCTCGCTCGGTTGATTATTGATGTTGACGGAAAAACGGTGTTGTAAAAAAAAAAACAGGTAAAGGAGTGAAACATTAGTCGGATACAAAGCAATCGATATCACAATTATATCATTGAGTAATAAAAGAAACGAAAAAAGAAAACCACGTGTGTCACAAATTTATTGACCATGTTCACTTGAGACATTTTTTATTGTTGTTTTTTTCTCGTATTTACAGAACATTGGGTGTAAAAAAGCTGGTTGGTGAGCATTTTCGGAAGTTGATTATGAAACATGAGGTCACCGTACGTCAGAAATATAATCGTACTATATAATTTGTTTTTTTTTTTTCTGATAAATTTACAATATGCTCTTTTTAGCGCCGTTAACATACATAAATATATATTTATATATATGGTTTTATGTATATTCGCTTTAAGATATCCCATTTTTTAAGGTTCCTTTCTTTATTCCATAAGCTCGTTGCAAAAACAATGCGAAATGAAACGGCAAATACCGCTATGGAATTTGCAAAGTGATAACTTAATCGGACGCCGGATGGAAATTAATCTACAATCTTCAATATCCTTGAATGAAGAATTGATAATATCGACGGTTGGATATTTTCAACAAATGAACAAACGTAGTTTTCGCGTCACGTTATAATTCGCTGAATAATTAATTCGAAGAAGAAAATAATTTATTCCACCCAATTGTTTGTCGATTCATGTAACATCGCATTTGCATTCACCTGTGGAATAAAAAAACTGACAACCGACAGATCAGCCTAACACGTAACCACTAAGCTGGAAAACACCAGGGGTTTCTAAGTATCCGTTTGCACAGCCATATGGGGAAAGAGTAACATTCGCGTTGGCGGTTGTAATACCGCCTGCGCTTGAAACATTCTCACGATCGATACATATGTATGTGTCAGTCCAGTGACTGTACAGTTTAGTGAGGCAAACCTGGAATTTGATCGATGGAATAGTTCGAACCAATTTCTGCGTTTACCCACAACCCGAGAAACGCGTCAACGCAAGCCGAAGACTCAAGGCTCCATTTTCATCGACATTAAAAAAAAAAAAGAGAATCGCGAATAATTCATCCTCGAGAATACCTTAATGGTCGTTGTTACAGACATTTAACGCTGCGTTACACAAAATCGAAAAGCATACACATTTTTGTCACCGTGAATTGATACAAATATTTATTCAAACGGTTTAAAAACATTTTTATCTACCTTCCGTTCAACATTTTCCGTGCGTTTTTTGGCAAAAATAAAACGCAAAAACGAACGAAAGCCTTTCACTTTTCTGAGCTAGGCTCTCCCCTAACGACCGATACCCGAAACATCGTAAGTGTCGATGTTGATTTAATCGCCAACAATTTTTTCCGTCCCAACATGACACAGCCCTTCAAAGATAAACATCGTTCGAATAAAAAAAACAGCAACAACAACATTCAGCAAATAACTATGGTTAATCGTTTAAGGATGTATGGGACGCGTCAACCGAGATGAGAGCAGCAGTAATTAAAACATTTTATTAATACGTCTTATTAGCCAAGTAAAATCAGTCGTATGCCGCATTATATGTGGACCAAGCCCTCAGACTCCTACTTTAAAGTGTTTTCTTTGTAATGTTATTTTACCTATTTTCGTTTGTATTTAACTTGATTAAAGCAATATATTAAATCGTCCCAATTTTCGAGGGGCTCGCCTATTCACAGCGTTGACATGTAGTTTAGGTCTATACTCGAACCAAGAAAGACAAACAGAATTTTGGTAAATTACGTTACAAAAGACACAACAATATCACGACGCCAGGATTTTGTTAAAAAACGACAACGTTGATGAACACTACGACCTTCATTCGATTACACTATAGCAGTGAACTGAACGTTTGTAAAAATGTTCGAAACGTTTGTTTCCATACATAAATAACTCCACACCAAATTCAAAAGCATTTTTTAACATTTATCGATTACGTTTTCTTTGCACATCCAAACGTCCCGATAGAACGCTTGCAAAGTACAAATTTTCTTGCAAATTCAAAAAGCCATAATTTCCTAACAATTTTGCGATGTCAAACTTTTCACAACTGTTCGAAAGATACAAAAGTGAATCCAATTTTTATCGCAGCTTGGATGAGGCTCCCATACGTCCTTAAAGAAGATTTGTATCACAAAAACAAATATTCGTCTCTCACTTGCTCGGACCAAAAGTATAATAATTGGTGAATAAATTAAATACCCTTAACTAATAATGACGGATACAGGGTTAGCCGAAAAAAAGGATACATACATACGTCATTCGAACGATGCACATCTTTCACATTTATCATTTTCCTTAAATTCACGTTAAAGCGGAATAACATAGCAATATAACGCTCTTATTCCGAGCGCAAGAATTCTCTTTCGAACTGACTGCTATATAGATATATTTTATGTGTACTCTTAATTGTTACACGGCGTTAATGATTATCCAGAAGGGGAGGGGAATATGAACAGCGATATACATTATTCTGCCAATTTTTACACGTCGATAACGCAGCGATGGTACGATCTTCCATCAATTGAAACTTAAATATGGATATATGCATTTATAGATATCACCAATTCGGTGAATGATCAGTCAATATTTTACGAAAAGCTATATAACTCGTTCGGCTTGCCGAGAAAAAATATATTCGCGGCACTTATTTTTGCCCACATTGGTATCGCTAAATCCAACCGGAAATAAGGATTTACGCGCAAGCGGAATATTACATCTGTTTCCTTAAACCCGATTGTTCTCTTTTGTTTCGATTCTTACATTCTTTTGTTTATACTTAGTGCGTAGCTTGGTAGAATACTGATATTTGTCGAAGCGATATGATGCAGGAGTGATATATACGAGATTCTTTCGGAACAACAGGAAAGAGGACTCGCGCTCCGAGCTTATCGTTATTTCGAGACCGCCAATAGAGAACTTTGTTCCAACGCGATGCGGCGCCAATCTTAATAGTTAGGACCAGAAAAAGGATTAGAACGTCCACGCTTTCGTCGTTTACAAAATGTAACATTGCGAAGGCTCGACGATTGAAGATTTTCGCCGCGAAACATTGCTTCTTTTTCTTTCGATCAATTCACGTAACGTCGATCCACGTAAAAATCAATTAGCACATATACTCCGGCAATTGAATTATCTCGGTTGCTAGCAATAATAAAATCAACAATTGTAACTATTAGATTCCGGACGACACATTGCATCTAATATTTGGTAAAATTCTTCTGGTGAAGAAGACTTCTCGAATTCAACGGTTTAAAGACTGTTTGTAGTTACACATGTTTTACAGTGAATCCATTGAAGCCTATATCTCTATTTTCGTTCGAAATATATTCGCAAACGTAACGAAATTCAAAATCAACAATTGTAATCCTTCGGTACCACAAACGAGTCGTTAACGTTTTTAGACAATGAGAAAATGCACTGTCCAAATATCGAAACTCGAGATTCAGTGCATGCTTCGCCGACGCAAAGTTTATAACGAAAATCCACTTCGAATCCAATTGCAACAATCTAAATTGCTTGTATATTGCCTTCCTATATTGCATATATCAATCTGTAAATTAATGGGTATTCAATTATTTTTACGTTCACTGTACATTCATTAGACCGAAATCCGAACGAGTGATGCCCTCGTTCGTGGACAGTTGAGAAAGGACACTTAATTTCAATATTTGCTACTTGACAGACAAAACTGCACTATCAGTCCATGTTCCAAGTGGTCGAGTTATCTAAAAGTTCAGAACGACAGGCTGCGAAGCAATTTTCCATGTAAAGTTTTCTAAGATCCCGAACAATGTTGTTTCGAGATTCTAAAAAGATCGGAACATTTTTACAATGAAGTCATTTTTTCGCAGCCTTAAATTTCACCGCTGCGTAACAAAAATTGTTTTCTCGTGTAATTGCAAATTGCGTTTTCGTCATAGAAATGCACAGTTTTTCGTCACGCGAATATTGCATTGTAGTTTCTATAACATGTTTTTTTTTTATTATTCAAGCCCGTTCACGTGCGATCATAATGAACCAAATAAATTGAATTCAACAACAAAATAGAAACAAGGACAATTCTACTCGATAAAGCTTGCTTACGGAATAACGATGAAAACATAACGCAACATTGGATTTACAGATTTTTTCACTGGACGTACAAGGAATTCATAAATGTGTTAGAACGACGGATAAACACCCAAAGCATTCAACGTCGATTCGTACCTTACATTTTTTTTTACCACGAAAAACTAATCTGGATTTTTTTGTAGCAGTACCGGAAACTTTCGAAAACGAACAGAATCAGCGAGTTCCAGAATGCCGGGAATACCGAAACGGCAGACCTCTGCGAATGATTCGTGATATTAGATAAAAACGAAAGAAACAAATATCGAGCTCCTTTACGTATCGAAGTACCAAGGGACATAAAGCCACATTCGCGTCGCGCACAATTCCAGTGTGAGGAACGAATCTCGCCTACAACCTTACGAAATAAATAATAAAATAACCAAAAAAAAGATCACGATCATCCAAAAGAGCGGATCTTGAAGTTTCACTGAGCGATCGACACGCCAAACGTGGAGATTCAATGGAAAAAATAAGAAAGCTTCATGCCAGAGGACGTGGACGGATATTAGCCTGGCCCTAGCTCGTGCCGTATTTGCTGCTCTCAAAAGTTCCACGTCTGAAGAAAGAACTGAACTCTATGAGCGATTGTTTGTCGATATTGCTAAGATTACCGTGGAACTTGTAAAGAGGTTCGCAATTCGACAATTCCGAGCAAACTTGTATCAAACATCGGAGATACTCCTCGAGGCGTTTTCTCCGTTGACGCGCCACCATCTCGTATCTCGGGAACACCTGACGCGGAGGAAAACGTATAGCTGCCACCTAAGACAACAAAAAGTATCGTTGGAGTAAAATTCATGATTTTTCCAAATCACATCCGCATTGGAGAAAACAATCCTTTTCCATTCTTCATGGAAATACCAGTTCGGAAATTCGCGATTACCTTGGTACCGTATTTTTGCCTCATGGAGTTATAGAGCTCGCGAAATCTTCGGTAACGTCGAAGAAGCGTCCAACTGTCGTCGATCGCCACAACTTTGACCTCGTACTCGTAATGACTGGAAGTTCCAGCCCCCCGTATCACGTAAGACGGCACACTGATTATCATGTTTATCACGTTCTCGCAATTACCGTCGCTTCCTATCAGCGACGGCAAGGATCTCGTTATCGATAGCGAATAGGGACTACCGAGTCGATCCGCCCGATTCAAGCTCTGCGAAATATAACGTTGTGCCGTTATAAAACAAAGGCAATGAAAAGTGGATAAATCGACGGATAGATACAAAATTTTAATGATCAGACGGATACATTACGGGATTGAATTTTTGTTGGAATTCAACGAAAATCTTTCTCTCTTTCGCTTCACGAATTTTTTCGAGCAGATTTGAAAGCTGTTCGATTATTTACATTTGTTGTGTACGTTTATAAAACAAAAAGTTACGTATTCGCAAACGTCTTATTTCTCTTCTGTCATGGTCAATTCTATACGCGTTAATTAGCTTTACAACCAAATGATTTCGAGAAAAAATCGTATTTCGTAGTGTCTCAAATGTGACGATACGGGCAAATTGGAAAGTCGTCTTGTGCGGA
Organism: Ophioninae sp. A BG-2022a; assembly: GCA_030523105.1. Classification (NCBI taxonomy): domain Eukaryota; kingdom Metazoa; phylum Arthropoda; class Insecta; order Hymenoptera; family Ichneumonidae; species Ophioninae sp. A BG-2022a. The sequence continues at coordinate 8,624 of JAPYZI010003313.1, read as the reverse complement.
AAACAATGACTCCATATTCATATTTCAACACGAAATCAGTTTAGAAGATAAATGAGGACGAACCGTAAGATAGACCGACCAATAGCCGCGACCAGGTGAATTTCTTGCGACGATAGGCCGATTTCTGGTTGATTCGTCTTCATCCGGATCGCTAAGAGTTCCCCTGGAGGTCATCTGTGGCCTGCTACTGATTTGAACCGTATTAGCGCTGTGGCTGGACTTTACAGGATTCCAAGTATCGATATCCCCAATCGACTCGGATTCCGAATAATCGCCGGCTACTTCCAATCTCGATGCACAAGGCTCTCCCGGTTTGCTCCGCTGGACGTTTCGTTCTCTCTCCAGCAGAGATACTTCGAGTTCGATCTGTTGTTTCTGTAAATCCTGGAGTATCGAGATTTGTCGATTCAAATCGTCCTTCGATGGTGTGCTCGTTTCGAGGCATCGCATGACGTGCATACGCTGCCTGGCTATACGCTGATTCAGTCTCTTCATCGTTTGATTTTCTTGAAAAATGGACTCGTCGCTCTGAGCCAAAGTTTCCTGCGAGTCCTGGCGAGGGCGCGAAAAATCTTCCTCGGAAGTTACACCGGAGTCGAATTTCACGCCGTTCTGCGAATCGCCGTCGCAATTCGAGTCTCGTCGTTGCTCGCATGAGGATTCCGCGAGTCGCTCAACGATAAGCTTCGTCGAGGTCGTTGAGCACAAATTGGATATTTTTACGTTTGTCTCTTGGCGGCTCTCGGATTCTCGATTAGCATCCTCGTTCGATTTCACATCATTCGACATTTTTTCCTGACAGGACGATTCCGCGCATTCCGTGGATTTACGACGAGACAAAAATGCCGCCGTTTCGGGAAACAACGAGCGCAATTCGGGCGAATCGGCTGCTGCGGTGTGAAACGTTTCCGTGGTTTCCACGGAGGTTGGAACTTCCGGTGGAAGAAGACTCAGAGCTGAAGCTATTTTTAATTTTCGGTTGCAAGCGTCCTGGAATGATTTCAAATCGCAACTCGAGACCATCTCCTCGCTGCTCGATGATCCACCCCCTGGAGAAGCTGGCAAAGCTCGCTTCAGATTCAAAGACAAACTCTGCTTACGCTTCAGAATCTCGTGCAGCTGTTCTTGCGTTCTTTTCGCCAGTAGCAATTTTTTTTCCGTTATCTCTTGGCCTTCGAACTGTAAACGAGAAGCGATTATCGATCAATGGCGTAAAAATAATACTCGATGAATTACAGGTTCGATAAAGGGATATTCGGAGCTTGAAAAATTTGCACGTTTTTACGTGATGCTTACACGTATTGATAAACTAAGGTAAAACGATTGATATTGATAATATCAAGATCAATAAAGAGTCCATAGTGTTTTTTGGAATCAATATTCCGCAGAAATTGACTCGTAGAATTAACATCTCGAAATGAGTTTTTTGCAAATTCTGTATCTAGCAAAATCGCTGTTTCGCACACACTGAAGATATAGAATTTAAATACGAAAAAAATAACATTTAGTAAAATGATAAAAAAGAAGATATAAAAATATATAAATGATTTTTCGTCGTATTCGCAACGACGCGAGTTTCAGTGTAAAATTGTTCGTTAACAGAGATATCTGCAAAAATCAACAACCATTGCGAATTCTCGATTGTTCTTAATAAGTGTTTTTTTTTTTATTAAACTGTTTTCGCGTCTTTGTTGTGAATTTGCCTGCACATGCGTTTGAAAATCTTTTCTCATCGAAGATCAGTGAGCTCACCTCGAGATTCAACATTTGCTTTTGCTTCTCCGCCATTTCCAGCAATTCTTCCTCCATTTTGTCGACCCTACTCTGATGCTCGTTCAAGGATTTGACTTTGCTCTGCAGCTCGATTTCCAGAGCGGCCAATTCCTTCTTCTACAGCGAGGAAAGCGTTAACTGGAGGCCTGTACTTTGTATTCGTCTAATTTTCAAATTTTCGAAATTGATGCGAAATCACTCACGTGATGATTGACGAGTTGTTTCATGGCGTCGCCGGATTTCTCGTCGTTCAGACTCGACCAGGATTCCGGCGGGCTGGCATCACTCGCAGCGCTGTTCTCGGTCTGAAAAATAGAGGATCAATTAGCTATCGCGGACAGAAATTTTCGTGGGATTTAACAAACCGTAAATTCGTCTCGAGCCGGTTGTGTTTTCCATCCAAATTGAAACAAATTCGTTGCGAAATTTAACCGTTCAAACGTATTGATAAAAAAATGATTTTAATAAAGTGCGATTCCAAACAATGGCTAAACAGTGACAATTATTTCGACATGTTGAACATATTGGGTGAATGTATTTCAATTCGCACTTATCCACCCTGTCTCAAGACCTATCCTCGTGCCTTGCAAAACTTTTTTCAATTTACATAAAATTCGAAAAATGAGAGAAACTGCAGTTCTCTCTCTCTCTCTCTCTCTCTCTCACCGCTATTACGGTATATAAAATTTCTTGATCCCTTACCTTGTCCCATTGATGACGCAGTCTTGAAAAATCATGATTGTGCGTGAACTCTTGGAACTGTCGATGTTTGGATTGCAGATCGGTATGCAGAGAGGCGACTTCCCTACACAAACTTTCTACCTAGCCACACATACACACCGATGCGTTAACAAAACAATAACCGAAAAAAAAAAAATAAAATGGACGCCAATATATATTTTCTTTTTCTTCTTCTTCAGTCTCGTCCCGATAAAGCGCAAAGAAAATAGTAATCAATACAACACGATAAGAAAATTATAATTAAAAAGAAACATTGATGATACCGGAAATCAATAGTCATTCAATACGGGAGATTTCTCTTTCGTTTCTACTCGGTACACAAAAAGATACTTTCATTGGGGATCGCTTCGATCAACGCCCCGATACGAAGGTACAACGATAATTAATTTTAAAAAAAGGCACACAAAAGGGGCTGTAATAAATACTTCAATGAGACTCGTAATAAGCATGCATCGTTCAACACTCTTATCCACTTTAAATCAGCGACAATCGACAATGTACCGACGTAACGCCTCCCGATATCTTACCTGTGTCAGCTCCGCCATTATTTCTCATTTATTCATGTTTTTTTTTTGTTTCTTTCTTTTTTGCGTTTATTTTTATTTATTTTTTTTTCATTCCCTAATTCGTAACTTCGCGAATCCGTTTTGGCGAACGTTTCTTTTATACGCTGGGTTTGTCAATGAAAACTTTACGGGAGAGGGGTAAAAGAAACGATTGAAAGAAAAGTAGAAAGAATGTCGAGCGTAAGCTCAACGTGAATCGAAAACGTTACGAGGGACTATTATTACGAGTGCACGAGAGCGCGTGTTACTTGCGGAGAGATAATTACGTGTCAAGTGTGTCGAGCGTAATCGTGGAATATCCAAGACGAATTTTTTGTTACGAAAAATTTATTATTCAACAATAGAGTATAACAATACCTTTCTCTTAAATGTTCTTTCTTTTTTGCACTTGTTTCCTTTTTTTTTTTTTTTTTTCTTTTTTTCTTTGCAGTTACGTCACATAACAAACCCATAGACGTTCTATAGACCGAAAATCCTTTCCTTCCACGCTCTATGTACATGTTCGTCCGATCACCTTTTTTTATATATATATTTTTTTCTTTCTTTTTTTTTATACATCTCAACCGTCGATATCTACGCAATTATTTGTAAAACATTCCACGGGGATAATCTTCGTCGCGTTCGTCCGGCAACAAATCTCGTACGAAACACAATAAACGAATAACGATTTTCTTTACGCGACAGTAAACATATACCAGGCACCAAGATTAATTTGCTTTGTTTATCGCGCTGTACAAACAATTCAATTAAAATCTTAATTCAATCAAGTCAATTAAAAATTACCGAGACACGGGTGAACAACTGCCGCCGAAGAAAAACGGTTATGCGAAAATATATAGTTTTTTTTTCTTGTTTACCGAAGAAGAGAACGCTCGTTTCCTGCTTAAGTTTTATGTCCATGATAGATGCGGAGAAAACCGTAAAATCGAGCAAAAATGAACGTTACCTCGAATCTATCAACGAAATAAGTCTAACGCTACTGTCATTGCGATTATAAATAAGAGGGAATGAATCGCTAAAAATAATTCCTCGTATTACCAAAAATAAATAAAATCGAATCGTGACAACGCTATATCAAACAAAATATTGCGATTTTGTACAAACATAAGAGAGGGAGAGAGAAACAAGAATAAACTTCTCGTCAGCTCCAGGCTGCACTAACGAAATAAATGGGCGAAAACGATTCGAATAAGCTGATATCGCTCCCTCTCTCCCAACATTAACAAAAACAAGTGGAAAGAGAGAGAACGAGAAAACCGTTTCCTTTTTCTTTTTTGTACACATTCCAATAGCTAAATTCGACATTACACTGACCGTATTCTTAATTATTTTGACGAACGGTGAGTATACTTCAGGATATCATCGTCCAATCGGAACGATTGAAGAATTCAATAAAAATATATCTACAATATATAATCGCGCTTGATCGAAGCGATATTAATGATCCTAAAATTAAACCTCAACGTATCGATCGAATCGAAATTAATCATCCTAGATTACACCTCAATGTAAATAGTTTGAACACATTTTCATACATTCAATGAAGTCTTAGAATTCGATGTCTTCGATAGCTAACTTTTCGTTCGGATGCTCCAGCAGGGATTTAATTAATTAGCATCAGCCAATATTCGGAGCCTTGAAAAAGCGGCATTGAGCTCATCCAAGCTTTTCCTATTTCAATAGTATTTTTATAAAATCGTTTCGAATAAATATATTTTCGCATATGTTCTTTTTCCGGGGACGGTTTTAAAGCGCAAACTATTCGAGTTTATCCAGTTTCTCCTTTTCTATCGGAAATATTTAAGCTCTTGTGTCAGTTTCGTTAAAAATAAGCCACAGCTGTTTATATACACTTTTATATATATATTTATATATTTATATATATATATATATATATATATAGAATTTCGTAGTTGCAGTCAGTACGAGTTTTTGAAAAACTCGCAGCGCCAAGACCAGCCTGGGCAGAGAATCGAAATATTCGAATTAACAATAAAGCGAAAAAGAAATTGTCATGAAATCTTGTCGAGTCTTGTCTCAACGATAACGGAGACGAATTAATAATATCCATTTTGAATTGAAACTCTTCGACGATTTCGTTCCTTTTTTTTTCGTAGTCGTCACATGTCCAACGGACAAACGTGAGAATAGATGATTATGTTGCCGGACAAACAGATGAGAACACCAAGTGCGACGAGGATGAGGTAAAACTGATACTTGACCGATATAACTGCTAAGTCCGGAGTCGGCGGTTCCGAATCACTTACTTGTGTCATCTCGTCTCGTCGCTCTTGCTCGAGTATGCGTCGTCGGCTGCGTAGCTCTCGCTGTCTAGATTCCAACGCGGCTATCGCCTCGGCCCATTCTCGCCACTGGGCTCCCCATTCGCGTTCCAATTCTCTCTGAGCACCTTCCAGTGCCTCTCGTCTCGCCGTCCATCTTTCCTCCCGTTCCTCTTGTTCCCGCTATACCCGAGCAAAAACGATAATAGATCAGCTAACGATCAATGAAAATTATTGGCGAAAAAAAGAGATATCTCTTCTCGTCTAATCTTGATACATCAATATATACGTAAATGCATCAAAATTAACGTGCAATATTTATAAAGCCAACAATGCCAAAAGGATAAATTCAAACGGGAATTGTCGCGAAAATCCAAAGAAGGAAGAAACGCTTCGTTTCACCTTGAAATCTTCTTTCTCCTTGATGAGAGCAGCTTTCTGTTGTTCCAATTCTTCGATCGCGTGTAAATCCTCGCTCGAGTTGAGCAAATTGTCGCTGGAGGATGATACGTGAAGATCGGAAACGCTCCAGCTGAGCAACGAGAGACGCGAGAGATTGACGACCGTTGATTGTAAATTGCCGTTTCCAATGCCTCCCTCTTTACGTAATTTAGCTGCTTCGACCGGGTCGTTGTAACGAAACATGTTATTACGACCGAGCAATATTATGCAACCTTGGGAGAGCCGGGTAGGTTTGTCGACCTGTGCAGTATTGATCCAACAGTGGGAGGACAAGGGATGAAGAGTCGCTACACCGGTTGCGAGCTCAACGACGCAATGCTCGGGCTCGACGTCGACGCCGGTCAACACGATGTCCTGCATCGTCGACGCATCCTCCGTGCCCACCAACGTTTTTCCCTCTTTCAGATGATACAGTGTCACACCGGTGCTCAACAGATCGTCGTCTATCCCAACCAGATGCGGCATTTCCGAATCCAGGACTACACCGACCCCGCTCTTCCGCAATCCGAGAGCTCTTTGCTCCTGTAATATTTGCTGCGTTTCTCGCCACTTTTCCGCCCATTCTTCCGTCAGCACTTTCTCCTGTTCTTGCTTCTCGTGAATCTGCGCGAGCAGCACTTTCTGCTGGGGTGGCCTTTCCAAACTCTGCTGTCGAGAAAAATAAAAATCCGTGTAAGTTTCGAAATTAAAAATATAATTGCTATTCGACGATGTTTCAAAGACGATGGGTATGAAATTCGCATCTATGAAAAGCAACGATTTCTCTCTACTTTCTCATTCCCGATTTTATATCCAAAGTCACATTTTGGATATTCGTTGTCAATCGCTGAATGAAAATTATAAACAAATTTTCGACCGCTCATAGAATGTCCTGAACGAATTTGGAAAAATGAATAAAAGTCATTTTCGTTGATTACCAAAAATGCAAATTTCAATGATTTATCATTTTTTTCTTCGTAAGTGATATTTATCTTCCTCGTATGAGATTTTTCCGTTCGTTCGGAAACACCGAAAAGTGAGAAATGAACGGTTTTTCAAACAATACAATTTTTGAATGTCTTCAGGAATCTTCAACGCGGTAGCAATTGCGTTCTTCGAGTTTATCGTGAAAGTTGAAGAGTTAGTAAAAAATTTATTTCGCCTGAACCTCATATATGAAGGTGATAGGCGTTACCAAATTGTTTCATTGTCACTAGAAGAAAAGAAGCGATAATCCAAAATAGTGTTACAACCCCCAAAAAATAACTAATGTAAATTAGTTATAATAATAAGTTATATGTAAATTAGTAAAATAGTTACAATGAAAATCGTTATATAAACAAATAAGTAATAAACTAATGTAAAAATTCGTCAGACTCGATAACGACCTCGCTTTCGATAATCTCCGAAATAATCGTCTCTTCAAATAATTTCAAAACGATTGCGCAACGTGTAGATCGCGTTTAAATACAATAGCGAAAAAATCGTTGCTCCTTCTTAATCGATTTATTTTTGGGCGCCCGCGCGTTGTATATACAAACGCAAGCGCAACCGAATATTTTTGTAAACGTAATGGCCAGCCTATTCTCAATATTCGATTTTCTGGCACGCCCTATGCCCGGAAACAAAAATAAAGAGATCACACAAGAAACCTCTGCAAAGAGAGAAAATAGAATGAAATTCATGTGAATCAATGACGCACTAGAGATATGGGGGGTATGATTAAGAACATCTGCTCAACCGGAAGTGCACATAGTGCCGAAAAAAAGGGGTTCAAAGTGCATATCACACATTCAATATTTAAATAATAATTAATTATGTGAAACAACAAGTTTACGAGTTAATCCACTATCTGTCAATTTAAAGATATTTGTAATATCTATAAAAAATAAATATATAATTTCTTTTGTATACTATTATATTATTATTATATTGTAATATATAATAATAACAATAATAATATATTATAACATTATAGTATATGATATTATTTTATACAACAATCGATATAACAATATGATATTTTGATGTAAAAAAATAGTTATATTAAAACAAAACATTTTTGTTCGAAACCAGCAAATTTTGTATTTTGTACGAAGCTCTCGCTGAATGTTATATTTACGAACGATTTTTTATTTTTATAAAAATGTTAAGCAGGTAAGAAAGGTACGTATTTTACGACAAACGAACGAAAATGAAGAATTCGGTAGAGCAGTTATTTAAGTTATTACGAAAGCCCAAAAATCGAAGGGTCGTAAGAAAAGTATACTCGCCATGTCTTTGCCGATAAGAGACTTCAATTTTAAGATTTCTTCACGGAGTTCTCTGATAAGCTTGACGTTCGGATCTTCGTTTATGGTCGGTTTGTTTATAATATTTTTCGCTCTGTTCGCGTATCTCAAGGTGCTGAGAGTCTCCCCGTAATTACAATCGGCCGGACTTATGGCGGCGATCATAATTGTTTTAGAGTTACCACCGAGGGAATCTTTGAGCAGCCACGTGAGCACGCTGTCCCGATAAGGTATGAAGACGTTTTTTCTCGAACAATTCGAGTCCGCGCTCGACGAGCTCACCTCGGCCAGAGCCGATATCACAGAGCCGAGTGTAACCAGAGATTTGTTGATGTGAGCACCCTCCTTCAATCGTTGACCCGTTGCTCCGGTAGCGTTGGCTCGTTCGCTTTATCGATATAACCAACAATCGAAATATCTTTATTAATCGGGTATTCGAACGAAGATTTCTATTTTGCAAAAAATACTTTTTCGTTAATCGAGTATTCGAACGAATATTTCTATTTTGTAAGAAAATAGTTTTTGCTAAT
>JAPYZI010003312.1:0-18368 GCA_030523105.1 Ophioninae sp. A BG-2022a | reverse complement strand
TAGTGAAAAAACGTATTTTGCCCAAAAATCGAAAAAAATTTTTGATTTTTAATATTTTTTTAATAGGTCCTTTACGATGTAACTTGATCCCCTGAACACGAATCTACCATTCATTTCCCCAAAAACCCAAAATTTCTATCAAAAAATCGTAAAAAACACTTTAAAACACGTTTTTCTTTGCTTCGTTCCATGCTTTCGACAAAAATTTTATAATATTCGTAATCAGCATAAAATTTCCGATCAAATAGACCCTCGAACTATTTTAGAATCGAAAAAAATACGCTCGATATAACCTCTTTGTAATCTCTTTTTTCAATATTAATAATAATAGGAATATAAAATGGCGGAAGGTTGCAATAATGAACGATAGGCGCCGATTCGTGAGATCAGAAGCACAGATATCCCTGAACGATTCAAGATTAAGGATTTAATGGATGCCCATATTTACCACGTTGATTCATCGTTGCCTAGATGCCTGATATTGCGTCGACGATACAAGGCTGTACTCAAGTCCAATGGCGTTTTACTATTAGCACTCCCGCGTAAGCTAAGCCTCTGATACGACACCTGATAACGTAATTCGTTTACGTTGACCGTGGGGCTTGCTCGAATTATTCCGTTCCATTTCGAGACCGACTAATTACGATTTTTATCGTCCAATCGATCCTCGTGTGACCTTCCAAACTCACCAAATTCCCTCTCTTCTTCCTTGATGAATGGCGAACAATCGTTCAAACCTTATCATTATTGCACTCCAACGATCAATCTTGAATTATAATTGTTTTCCTTTCATAAAGTTATCCTGTAAATTTGAAGTTCGTAGTCACATATTTTTTTTACTTTTGCTTAGTAATTTTATTAACATTGTATAAAATTAGTAAAAAACGAATTATATTAATAATTTTTTCAGCGTTTTTAACTATACTTTTTTTCCTTTCGTTAAATTTCAGAGTGAAATTTGGGTTCGAATTTACATTCTTTTTTTACTTTTTTTAGTAAATTTACTAATAAATTAGTAAAAAAATGTAAAATTACTAAAATAATAGTCTAAAAATAGTGTTAAAAAATATATAAAATTATTAAAAACAAGTTTTATGAAAAAAAAAATCATTTAACATTAACTGTATTTACTAAAATAATTAAATTCATTATCAATTCGATCGATTAGAAAGTGATTTTCAAATCTTTTTTAATATTTTTAATTCACCTTGGGAATTTTTTTTACCGATGACGAAAATGAGATCGAAAAATATACAAAAAACAATTGAAAATCGGTATCAAACATGGCGGATATTAGTTTTCGAAGCGATCGCCCTCGGTATTTCCGGTAAATCGAAAATCAACGAGGCTTGATATTCTTCGTTCTTCCCACGTGAGATCAACGACGGAGTTCCGGAAATTGAGATTAGGCTCTTCATATCCGGTTTGCTAATTCGGCACGTTCCTTCGATCCGGTGAGAACGAACTCGTGAAACGATTCGTACAAATGCGTGGGACATTCGCGATCGAGAAATATCGACGACCTAAAGAAGGGGGGGGGGGGTGGAATTGTCCTTAAAGCTTTCTGGTACGTCGCGTGCGTCATTTCCGTTAATACGATCGATCGGTCTTTCATCGCTGGGGGCGTTACTAATTAAGGCTCTAAGTAAAACCCGTCGTACTCACGCACGATCCTACTTCACTTCCGGTTGCTTTCGACTGTCAAGGGTGTCTTAATTTTCGAATCACGTGATCCATGGTAATTAGGGCTTTTGCTCGATACTTATTTCTTTTATCAAAAAAAAAAAGAAATGCCTTCGTGATTTATTGGTAACGATTCTTCGATGTAATTTCAGCAATCCAATGAGTTTTGGAAAAAAAAAGGATTAATTAGTTTAGAAGTAAAATTTTAAACGGGTATTTGAATTTTGTAAATATTATAATTTATATTAAATATTGAATATAAATATAAATACGTTGATATATAAATGGTAAATATAAATATGTATTAATTAAATGATTTATTGTTTATAATTTACTGTTGCTGTTTATTATTATGAATGGTAGTTTTGTTTGTGAATTTTTATTTAATATTTGTGTATTATTATATTTTTGTAAATAATGAAAATTAAAACATTTGAAATAATTCGTCATTATTATTCATAATTACAAATAATTTTATAATACACGATACAATTATTTCTCAACTACAAATAATTCATTATTTAAAATAACAGAAAAAAAATAATAAAACAATAATATTTCCATTGAATGATAAATAAAAAAATTGTTATTTAAAATTCATAATTACAAATAATTTGATAATACATTATAAAATTATTTCTCAACTACAAATAATTCATTATTAAAAATTACAGAAAAAAATAATAAAACAATAATATTTCCATTGAATGATGAATAAAAAAATTGTAATTTAAAAGTGACTTAAAAATGTGACTTATATCCTGATCAGTATTGAACTCCCAGGAACAGGAAACTGGATCTGGGCTTTGCCCTCGTATTCGATGTTCCAAAATCGAGCCATCATCCCCAAATCCACACTCGAACGGATTTGACTCGCCATCGTTAAAATCCTTTCGACCAAGGACGACCGGAAATGTCCGAGATGGAATAAACGCGTAAGGATCTTGAGGAGGACTCCAGGGAAGGATGATGGAGATTTGGTCGTAAAGAAACGAATATATATACACGTGTGTGTTTCTGAGGATGATATCCAAAACGACGCTAATAATCTTGGCCCATTACGTATTCTTCGAGACGTTTTATGAGCCGTGTAGAAATTCGGGGAAAAACAATTATTCATGTAGGTCGTGTCACGAAGTTTTTCAATTCGAGACCGGAAGTCCTTCAAGGGTTGATATTCCAGATTTTCTCCAAGTTTTATAACTATATCGATATCGGTATTAAATTCGTAATACTTTGATGGTAACACGATGTAACCGGAAGTAACGAAAATGCAAAACCCTGGAAACGAAAGAACCGGAAGTTTACGACTCCGACTCGACACTTTTCTTTTTCTTCTTTTTTTTTTTTTGCGTTTCGAAGTGTATCGGGTCACGTTTGTGTAACCCTGTATACATCCTTGAGAAACCAGCTCCAGCCGATAAAACGACGTTGATAGTCGAAAAGGATTTCCGGCGCAAAGCGGATTTACGAAAAGGAGATCGCTCCGTAAATCCGAACTCTGTAATATTCTACCGTTTCTCTTTTTCGTTCGACCTGAACGATTGTAACATCCCGTTGCAACAATATTTCCAGTCAAATTTTATTGCACCCTTAAAAAACATCCTACACGGGTTACGAGATGTTTTAACATCAATGACACGTGACACGAATCGATTTTGTCGAATTTATGACCCGAGCATTCACCCCCCACCCCCAGAAAAATTTTAAAAGATTTGGACGGATTTTTGAATTACCTTTTTTTTTGAAGGTTCTCTTTTTGAAAGTAACACAATTAGGGATGGATTCAGGCATGGTAGAGTCATTATCAGTCGACAGGGAAAATTAAAATGCATTTTTTATTGCAATTGTTTTAATCGAAAGAGAAGCAAGTTTGTTTGGGTTTGTTTGGGTTGAGTGACCCAGTCTTCAAAGAATTTTACTTTTGTTTGATTGGACTCAACGTTAAGATATTTTCGGATTTAAAGGAATCAAGAAAAACTTAAAAAAATAATTGAAAAAATAAATAAAATTGGTTATTTTTTATGGGATTTTGAATTAATTTTGACGAAGGCACATTGGAGTCAGAAAATTGAAATCAGTTATCGAAGTCACCAGGGAAAATTGAAATCGCAATAATCGTTTTAAAGTTTTTCTTTCGTTTCATTCGAGCCAATATTAGGATCGTTTAGGATTCAAAGAAATCAAGAAAATCCTAAAAGAATAATTGAAAAATAAATAAAAATAGAAATTGGTAATTTTTTATAGGATTTTGGCTTAATTTTGACGAGTGCTCGTTAGAGTTTAAAAATATAAATCAGTCAAGTTCGATGCATCAAAACGTTATGAGAGTTTCGAGGTGAACAAAAAAAATAATCAAAAAGGAGGCATTATCCTGGTCGATGAGAGTACTCAGGATGGCCACCATTACGGCGACTTGGGGGGTACACACGAGTTCGTCTCGAAGTCACGCAGAGCCTCGGAACTCCCGGTGTGTTTAATTCGACCTCGGTTCAACCGGCCACGTATACCAGCCATTTAACCCCGTTTTCATTCAACCCCAATGGGCCTCTTCCCATACGTCGTAATCTTAGCCTGTTTACCTGGTCAATTCTAGTTTTTATCGAGATCGCGGTAGCTATGTATTCTTCGACCATGCGCGAGATTGGACATTTGTGTGTGTGTGTGTGTGTGTGTGTGTGTGTGTGTGCAATTCTCGTTTATAGTATACTGCGAAGGAATAAAAAAAAAACTGGGTTGATCACGGTTTTCAAGGGAGTCTTCAGGAAATGAGTTCTGAAACTGACAGGATAAGAGTTCCTCAGGAAATTCGAGGAAGAAATGAAGAATCATTGGGTTATCAAAAGGATGGATGAAACTTCATCTCGAAGAACCAAAACTCCCCCAAACCCCAAAAACAAACAAACATCCAGAATAAAATAAAATAAAACAAATAAGCAAATAAAATCAATAATAAAAATAAATCAAACAGGATACCCAAAAAATGAAAATAAAATCAAGTTAATTTTACGAATTGAAAATATTACGAAATTGAACAAGTTTTTTTTTAACGACTAATCAGCCATAATTGGAAACATCAATACGTATTTAATTTTTGGATTATTATTGATAATAATGAAATCGTACGAACGTATTTATTAAAATTAAAAATTGATCAACTTTTTTGTTGGTTAGTTAGACATTTACTGATAAAACTTCAGTCGAGCACTTAGATTATAATTAAATATGAAGAAATTAACATTTATCAATTTAATTACAGGAAAATTATTATATCTAAATGATGATTTATTATTGAATAAACTATTTATATAGCTCAATGCAAACAACTTATTTGTACACGATTCAGATTTGGAAATCTAAGATTCCTCCATGTTGGGCCAATTTTTTGTTCGCAAATGCATTCAGTGGTACTCAAGGTAATAAATCTGTTCAAAAGTTTCGGGTGTAGAAAAAAAAAGATAACCATTAGATTTTTTAAAGACACGGTTTTCCAGATATTTCCTGCCATTTCAGAAGCCCAAATCTGGCCTGGCAAAAGAGCTCAAAAAGAGACAAAAAAAAAAGATCGAAGAAATACGAGATAAGAAAATTGTTCACTCCCAGAAACTGGTACACGAGGATTCTCGAATTTCGTGATGATTTCCGGTTGTGAAATGTGGCAGAGTTTGGTTGACAGCCAAAAAAGTTTTGGTAGGAATGAAACGCTCGATTTTGGTTGGTGTTTGAAAAGGTCTTTGACCATTTGACGGTTGGAATCGGCTATTGGGTGTAATACCTTGGTATCCTGGTCCAAATCACTTCCACCAAGATACGGTTTGGTAGAGGCTGTGGATTTCATTGGATAGGGTATTACCAGTGAAGGTAGTTGGAAAGCAGGAGTAAAAGTAAGCCAAGGCTGAAGAGGAAAGCCAAAAGGGGGATAGTGAGAGAAGAAGTTTGAAAGCCTGATAGGATAAGGAAAGACGTACTTGGACGTTAGTAACAACAGGGTTACCAGAAACAGGGTATAAACTTCCGGTAGTTTGTCTCAGTTCTTTAGTTCCATCAGTCATTGTGCCAGGTAGAAGACAGCACCAGCTTGGCAATCAAAAAAAACAATGGTGGAACCAACAAAAAATGCAATCCAGTAAAGAAAAAGTAAAAAAAGTAGGAAAAAAAGGTAGGAAAAGTTTGATCCAAGTTCTTTTAGTCTTCAGAATTGATTAGTTCGGAATGAATCGATAAAGGAATTTCTCTTTCATGCTTTTGGAATAGCAATCGTTTATTCGGATCTAGGTCTTTCCAATTCTAGTTCTTATGCAAATCCGGATCTTTATTGGCTCAAGGAGAAACGGAAGGGAGAATGGACGAAGGGAAGTCATCAAGACTGACGATCAGGCAAACGGTAAGACAAAACGAGAAGGGATGGAAATTTCAAGCTTTAGCTCTCATATGGGTCCATGTATCACCCAGTTAAATTACAGGGAACGAAAGTGTGGCCAGAAGTTATGGCGACCGCAGAAACGGCGCAGTTAAGACTCCCAACTGTTATACCTTCTTCGAGAACTAACTGAGAACCCCAATAGCCTCCACTTTCTCTACATCGATTATTCCCTGTCTTTTTTTTTCTCTTCCCTTCCCTTTCGTAGTTCCCCCCTATTTGCTTGGAGAACTTTCGAGAGACCGAAAAATCGATCTTTCGGTTGATGCTGGAACGTCTGGGCATCAGACATTCCGAGCAGCAGACCTACAAGGGGATAAAAACTTTTTACATCAAGCAACCCTTTGAACGTGTTCGTACGTTTGGACTGAAGAAGTATATAAACGGACTGATGTTTCATCCAATATCTATACATCGAAGGCTAGCTAGTCCGGAGTTACAAATCCTACCAGACTATCACAGCAGCCATCCACCCGTCCCAACTCTCCTTCAGACTCTCGCTGCGATCACTATCGGAAAAATTCTGCTGGGAGGACTGAAGGGAAAAATGTTGGTACCTCTGGTATGGGGGTGCGAAGAAATAGCGACCTATTGATTGCCATTGTAGATTGTCACTTTTTATGGATTTAGAACGCGGATAAGCTGAGCTTTCGACGAATCTTTAATCAACGACGAAACTAGGATTAAAAATCAAAGTAACTATTGGGAATTCTGACAAAAAATTTCAGTCCTGATGAAAATTGCAATCCTGATACGAAATAATCCTGATAAAAATTCCAATTCCGATAATATCCTGATAAAAAAACAATAACAAATCTAATAAGATGAAAATCCAATAATTAAACCCAAACAAACCCAAACAACTAACGATAAAAAGCAACCCCAACCAACCCATATTTTATTCTTATCGTTCGACTTCGTCAACATATTTCACGATTCCATTAAATCTTTAAAAAACCTGAAAAAAAAGCAAAATGGGTAGAAAATAATGAATTTTTGAATTCTAACTGATAAAATTGTATTTTTTTGTGTATCAGGCGAAGAAGCAGGTGATGGCCCGTACCACGCGGCAACGACGAAAAATGGCGAATACGAGCGAGGTTCCGACGTCGACGGGTAGTCTTTTAACGAGCACGGGATCGACGCCATTCGACGGTACATCGGCCTCGGTGACGTATCCAACCGACGGCTATTACAGCTTCAATTACAGCGGCCTCGCGAATCTCGGGGGTTACTCGATCGACGATCTGAATTATACGGAGCTCTGGGTCGACGCGTGGAACGGGACCGAGACGAGCAACGTAACCGAGAGACTGAACGCAACGGTGCTGCCACCAGGTGGTTACTGCGACGAGTGGGAATCCGCTCAGCACAAGCTCTTCCAGGTGATATCATCTAGCATGAACCAGGAGTTTCAATATTTAACCACTGGCACTCCCCGGGTTTGCGATAACAGAACGAACAGATTTAGACCCAGCTATTCCTTAATTCGCTTTAATTACCCATCCGGCTAATTAAACCACGAGGTGAAAATTCGAATTACGAGAATACGTTTAACGCTCCCCACTCTATTGAGAAAACAGTAAAATGCCAGTTACGAAACGTTTAATTTACAGCCGAATTTACTTGATAAAAACTGCGCCACGAATTTGGTTTTTTTTAAGTCGAAACGTTGACAAATTAGAAATCAAACGAAAAATAATAATGAAATGAAGCTACAAGAAAACAATACACAATTTTTGTCATTTTGTAACGAGACTCGTGTCGCCATCTATACAGAGTTCGATATATCCTCTATACTCAAAAATCAACTCACTTCAACGGTCGGAATAAATACCGTTTTTGGATCTCGCACTGGCCTACTATTTTTTTCCCGAAAGGTCTATATCTCAAGAGTATCAAGTTCAAATTTTAGATGAAAATATTGAAAATTCGTGAAGTTATGATTTATTCAGTGAAAAAGTGCACTTTTTTCGTTTTTGCATCTTTGGGTTTTTTTTTATTTCGCCATTTAATTTTTCGTGAATAATTTTTTTCGTCCCTTCTCTATAGGTTCATTAGAAATAAAGACAAAGGCAACAAATCTATTTTGTTAAGGCTTCGCAGTCGGATTTCTGTTTGAACCAAGATTTTCTTCTTTTTTGGTCGTCGATACATCGGGAATTTACTTTATCGACTGTGAACCAACGTAGCCAGCTGCTGCTGCTTCTCCTAGCATTGCGTCTTAAGAACAGAAAATCGATATAAACTTATGATTTTTCAAAATCAGTTTTCTCATCGCTGTTAAAAGTTTCGAAGAAAAATCGAGCATCAATCCCTGCAGAATTAATAAACGTATGGGATGATACTTTTTATTTAACGATAAAATATTTAATCGTGGAGAAATCTCGTTTTGAAAATTCGTTTAACTGGCATATTTTATACGCGTTTTTTAATAGCCAAAATGAATCATGAACAATAATTCAAATTGTTTGTTTTATTGTTTTTTGTGATAAATTTTCAACTCAGGCAGCCAATCTCTTCTTCGCCGCCGCCTTTCTCGTACCAAGGTCGTTCAAGGCCTCGGTACTCGCTCTGCGCACTTTTCTGACTGCGGGTTTCATGCTCGCGGCACTCTGGGCTGGGATAACGATTTGTGCCCTCGACGCGATGCTCTGGTGTCTAGCATTGGGTCTTTTGAACGGGATACACTCGCTGATACTCGCCTGTCGTTTTCTACCACCTGCGCTAAGTCCCGAACTCGCCGAACTCTATCTAAAGCTGTTCAAGCCTTATCGGGTCAGCAAGAAACACTTCCAGGAGCTCGCCAAGGAAGCGAGAATATTGAAGCTCGATCCTGGACAGACTTACGCCACCGAAGGTGTCACACCGGCTGACGAAAGGCTGTCCATACTACTGCGTGGCAAGTTAGTCGGATTAATTACCGTCCCTTCTCCTTCCATTTCCGGACATTTTTAATACGATCCGGGATTATCGTTAAATCCGTATTTGAACCGTCAAATGTTTTGACAGTTTTATTCAATTTAACCAAAATTTTTTACCGTCCAGGTTTTTCTAAAAGTATCTAGACTTTCATTATTTATGTTTCCCTAAATTTAATCAGATTGTTACCAGTTATTTTTTCCTAAACGAAACTCAAACGTCACCGTTCAGTTTTTCATAAATGTAACCAGAATATTACCATTTATTTTTCCCTATTTGCAACAAAAACGTAACCATTTATTTTTCCCCAAATGTAACCAAAATATCACCGTCCAGTTTTTTTCTAAATGTAACCCAAACGTAATGACGATGTTTTTTCTTCTTGTTGTCCAATGCAGACTGAAGGTAACGTGCGACGGTACGCATTTGCACTACGTAAGGTCTTATCAATTCGTCGATTCGCCGGAGTGGGAAGCAACCCACGAGAATCTCGACGACGTCTTCCAGGTGACGATACGCGCCGAGGAATCCAGCACTTACATATGTTGGACGAGAATGAAACTCATGAGGGTACTGAGGCACAGGCCGCTCCTCAAAATAGTCCTGAATACCCTCATTGGGAAGGACATCACGTCCAAGCTGTACGCGCTCAACGAACAACTCGCAGGCGTTGCAGCAGCCACCGAGAACGCCGATTCCAATCCCTACAAGGGAGTCGCCAGGAGTCTCAGTGTCGACGCTGTCAATACCGAAACTGCCGGCAGAGTCAGGTCTTCAACGTGGAAGCAGCAAAGAAGGCACAGCAATCCGCGTAGTGACAGTAAGAAATAAAAATAAAACAACTTTTTCAGGCTTCGTATTTTTTTAAATTTTTTTTTAACCTACTTTAAAGTCGTTTTATCAATATTTTTTGGTCATCGCGAGTAGAATCGATCGCTGGATCAACTTTGGGCACGAATACATCATTTTCTTCATCTTTGAATGCGACCTCTGTCGCCATCTACCCGGAGTTCAATTTATCCTCTGTACTCCAAAATCAACCCACTTCACTGGTCGGAATTAATACCTTTTTTGGACCTCGCACTAGATAACTATTTTTTTCCCGAAAGCTCTATATCTCAAGAGTATCAAGTTCAAATTTTAGATAAAAATATTAAAAATTCGAAAAGTTTTCATTTTTTCAGTGAACAAGTGCATTTTTGACGGTTTTGTATCTTTGTGATTTTTTTTAAATTCGCCATTTGGTTTTTCGTGAACAATTCTTTTTCGTGCTTTGTCTATAACGTTCTAAGCGCCTCCAGTAATTTTTCGTACCTTTTTGGATCGATAATTTGGCCAGAATATCGGTTTGAAAATTGACACAAAAGTAGCAATGAACAAAAATTATTCAGCAAGTGTAATAATCATGAATTTAAAGTTTTCAGCTGCAAACTTTCGACTCTCAAAGTTTTTCCATTTAAACCAAATTAGGAAATTTCCAAAACTGCAAAAAAAAAAAAAAAAATCGGCTGAAAATAATAAAAATCACGATTGTTAAAATAAAAAAAAAATGGCAACAAAGTTTGAATTTGTGGCCGAGACAAAATTGGCCTTGTACAAATTTTGGTTTACCAAATTTGGCAATAAAAAAAATTGATTGAAAATGGCTGAAAATAATAAAAATCACGATTATTAAAATTATTAAAAAAAAAAAATAGAACAAAACAGTCTGAGTAGAATAATAATAAAAAAAAAAAAAAAAATCATATTATCGTCGAGACGACGATGGGTCTGACTTTGACCAAGTAAATAATTGGGCGAGAGCATCAGGTCGATTGATACCTCCTGTGTAACTTCTGGGCGTGAGGCTTTTAATACGTTTACGTTGGTGTCGCTCTGATTGGCAATTCAGGAAGTTCACCGGCGAGATACTCGCACCAGTACTGGGCTCCGGTGGTCGCTAATCACTTTCCCCCGAGCTCGCCCTTTGTGCAGTCCCAGAATCTCGGGTATACCCTGCTGCCACAGGGTGTCACGTTTTCACCGCCGCCACGGGTACCAACTGCCACTCATACACCGATCACAAGACAGCGAACGGGGGGTGGCACAGGGGGCGATTACACCCTACTGTCTCAGACACCAAAGCTCGAGAGAAAACGTTCGAAAAAGACAACAAGAGAAGTAAGCACGAAAATATCAAAAATAGCATTGTATTATTTAAAATACATTATTATTATTATTATTTTTTTTTTATTAGTATTATTTATAATTACTTTAATTAGATATTTATTGATATATTAATTTACAATTTTCATCGAATACTTATTTATTGAATAATTTATTACTTTTTATTTAATATTTATTTATTTAATAAATCGTCACATATATTTGATACTTATTGATTGAATAAATTTCCATTTGAACTATTACGAAAATCTCGAAATAATTTCGAGTATTTTATTATTTGCAAATTCATTATATTTTTATTATTTAAAATTTTATTATATTATTTTTTTTTCTATTTATTTATTAGTTTATGATTTTTATTGAATATACATTGATTTTATAATTTATTATTTTTATTCGATATTTAGCGATTTCATAAATCATTATTTTTGTTTAATATTTATTCGTTAAAAAGTAAACTGTGTTTATATTTATAAATACCCCCTTTCTCGACACAAGAAAAAAGATTGTGAAATCATGGATGTCGTATAAACACTTCGTTCAACGAAGGCTGTGAAAATCCAAGGGTCCTCGAAACTTTTCGCGATTGTCAAAGTTCCCTGGGAGACGATAATTACGGTTGAAGGTTGATTCCAATTCTCGGTGGGGTAAACGCGAAGAAAAAAAGGGGGGGGGATTAAAGATGGCCGAAGGGATGGAAGGGACTTTGGACTCGATATTTATACGAGGGTGTCTGTTTTAGGGCTTTCGAATATTGTTTGTATTTTTTCTTTTTGCGTTCGTCAGGAGAAAAAAAAAGTTTGGTGACTGAAGGAGGTGAGAAAAGGTTGGAAGGTTGGGAGAAGTGATAAACGTGGATTTCTCGTTGTTGTTGTTAGGAGGGTTCGTGACAGCCCTTTGACGTTTAAGGGTCGAGGGTTTTCGATGTTGGTGACCTTACGAGCTCTTTTTTTTTTTTGTTTTTTTTCTCGACGAGTTTCAACGCCTACGTTATTTCTCGAGGGAGTTTGAGTTCCTTCGACAATTGGGGAACCAAAATGGCGTATTGGCTTTCCACGATTATTGGCACTGTCCCTTTTATCGTAACTTTCGTACCTAACCTTTCTTCCTTTCTATCGGGCAATCGACCAATCCTGATATCTTATCCAACTGGGTTACCTACTAGCTGTATAGTCGCGATAAGAACTCGAGAGACTTTCCTCTACCTCGAACCCTCCGTATTACGTTTCACCGCGTTACAAAAGGTCCCTTCTATAGAGTCCTACTTCGATCGCAAATTCAGGCAAACACTTAATCACGATGTAACAAAGGATTCCCCCCCCCCTTTCCTCCTCCACTATTTTTAGGTTAAAAAATCCAATGAAAGCTGACACGGTCTCATTAACGAAAAGAACTTCAAACGATGTCGTTGTTAATATATATTCATCGGTTAGAGTACGAATTCGAAGGGAATTTTGGAACTTTGATTTTAGGGAATATTTGGATTTCAGGTATAGTTGAAACGCCTGAAATACTCGAATGTAAAAATGATGAACTTGAATATCTGAAATATTGGAATATTAAAAATAATTGAATTTTTTAAATAATCGAATATTCAAAAACTTCGGTATTTGAAATACTTGAAATACTTGAATATCAAAAATAGTTGAATATTCGAGAACTTAAATATTTGAAATACTTGAATACTAAAAATACTCGAATATTCGAGAACTTAAATACTTGAAATACTTGAATTTTAAAAATACTCGAACATTCGAGAACTTAAATACTTGAAATACTTGAATACTAAAAATACTTAAATATTACAAATATCAGAAACACCAAGCAGCTTAAATTCCAAAAATACTTGAACATCCAAAATACTTAAATATATAAATACTTCAACATTAAAAACCCTTAAAAATTAAAAATACTTCAGCATTAAAATCCATCGAAATAAAAATCCTTCAAAATCAAAAATACTTCAACATCAAAATATTTCAGCATCAAAAAATTTTCAAAAATACTTCGGCCATAAAAATACTTCTAAAAAATACTAGAAAATCCAAAAAACCAAATGTCAAAATCCATTAACCACGAAAGCCAAAAAAAAAACACGAATACCCTCAAAAATAATTAAAAAAAAAATAGACAAATTCACTGAATTCCCACCACGATGACACATGGATGTTGACAGGTGACGTTCGAGACGCCCGTATGACGGTCGCTCGACGGGGAAGGCCCTGCAAGTGTGCCGTTGCTGTCATTGTCACCGCAACGCATCGCCTAGCCCCGTCATCAACGTCGTTGTATCCGGTATCGTGGAATTTCGCGAGATCGTTTCCGGGCCCGAGGAGGACTTCACGGTCGCATCGAGCAATTAAGGGGGAATTTGAAACTTGGTGGATTTCGTTGCGAATGGCCTAAGTGTCGTCATCTACTCGAATTGACGAGAAACGAGAAGAATTGTCCGTCGGGATTTCCGTTCTCCCAGAGACGATTACGAGAGTGCTTGTTCTTCCATATTTTTGGGATCGTCGAGTCCGAACCTCGAAGAAACGTGATCAGTGCGTGCCGGAGAAAAAGTGTATCGCCGTTACGAAAACGTCAAATTTACGACTGTCAAACTTTCGTCGATAATTGTGCAAACGTTTCGAGACTGATCGCCGGAATGTGACACGCGATTAATCAACGAGAAACTTTTCGAAGCAAAGTTTAAACGAGACGATATTTAAGGGGGTGAGTTACGACCCTCGTTTCGATATACTTCCGGTTTGACGATTTTTATAAATTTATTATTTTTTATTTCAATTTTTCTTTTCTCTATTTTTTTTTTTTTTTCAAATTAAACTCTTCGAGTTTTACTCGGCGACGAAAATTTTATCGATTTTCGTCAGAGTGCAAAAAAATAATAATAATAATAATCTCGGAACTTTGAAAAATCCTGCCGGATGTTCGGGACTTCCGGAAGTTCAAGCTCGTCCTCCGAGATCAGGAAGGAACCGGAATATTACGTTTTCACTGGAAAAAAAAATTATTAATTAGGAATGAACAATTGAATTAATAAGATATATATAAAATTGTAATTAATTACGAGACTAACGAACACCGCGAGCACTCACGCGCGCATGTAATAATCTTCTACATCGACTGTGATTATAAAACGGATATAAATTTGTTAAGTCTTCATTTATTTAGTCCGCTGCAACGGACGTTCGAAAATAAGTTTTAAAAAAGCAACAAAAAAAAGAAGCGAAAAAAACGAACGATCGAAATTTCGAACGAAAACCGGAACGATATGGAGGGACGTGGCGTCAACGAAAAAATCGATTGTTGTGTGCGTGAACGTGTTTCGGCAAATGCGAATTCCAAGGGTCGTCGCTTTTTTTCTCCCGCGTCTTTAGGATTTTTTATAAATTCCCTTTTTTCCCAATTTTTGGTGAAACATTTTTAACCCCTTAAGGGATGATTTTTTAGTAATTATTTTTATTTTATTTTCAATATTAAAGAACTTCCAGTCCGGAAAAATTGCACTCTCCATTCGATCCCCTTAAAGATCGATTTTACAAAAATATTCAAACACCAAGTGAAAATACGAATTTTTCAATAATTAGGAATATTAAGCGTTTAAGAATTTTACGAATTTTTAATGATTTTATCAATTTTTATTAATTTAAGAATTTTGCAAATTTTTATGAATTTAACAACTGTACGAATTTTCATCAATTTTACTACGAGTCGCCGCGAAATTTTTCTCGCGCTTTTCTTTCGTTATCTCTCCCTCCTTACGAAATAACAAAATTAAAAAAAAAAACTGTATAAATCCGGATATTCGCGAGATGAAACAAACGCGACGACGCTCGGACGTAAAATCATCGAAAGCGGAAGTGAATTGAAAGAAAAAAAACTGCGATTGTTATTATTATTGTCATATTCATTATTATTAATATTATTATCATTATTAATATTATCCCTGTTAAAAATAACGAAAATCGATCGAATCGAAATCGTTTTTTGCAATGTCGTCGTCACGATTTTCATGATTCGTTATTATTATTATTATTATTATTATTATTATTATTGTTATTATTACTACGCAATACAAATAATAATTGTGATACGTACGATAACGAATAATCGGTTCACTATTAAAAAAGAAAAAATAAAAAAGAAACGAAAAGGGATAAATTTTTTTCAGAAAAAGGCTCGAAACGCGTTGAAAAAAGACAAACCCAAACAAAAAATTGACAAGCATCTGCGATGATCAAAACGTAAAATAAGCCACGTGGGAATTCCGAATAAAATAAAAAAAAAGAACGAACGATACGTTTAGAGAAAAAAAAAAAAAACAATCAACAATCTCATAAAATAGGAAAACCGAGAGACAACAAATAAATAAACAAATAAATAACGAAGCGAAAAAAAAAAATCAGTCCTGACGTAACGAAATAAGTGCTTCGTTGAAAAAAAAAAATGCACACACACACAAATACAGATACAGATACACAGAGGGGGTAAAACGAAAAACAAAAAAAAACAAAAAATAAGAAGAAATATAAATTTGCAATAAAAAGTGCTTCGCGTGATGATTGTTGAATGAATGTCTCTTCGTGGTGACGAAATCAAGAGGAAAACGAGAAACGCGTCAACGAGACGTTACGAATAAGCCAATAAATAATTTAACAAATTTGAAACAAAAAAAAAACAACAACAACAACAACAAAAGGAAGAAAAGAAGAAATACGAGAGGACGAAAACGTAACTCGTTAAAAAACAACAACAAAAAAGAAATTAAAAAAAAAAAAAAAAAACGAAAATTAAAAAATTAATTTTATCGAAACGGGAGGAGGGAAACCAAATCAGAAATCCAAATGTGTGTTTGTATGTTTCTATGTTTATATAAGAATCCCGGCGAGTGCGTGTTGCGTGTGGGGAAAAAATTGGACGAGCTCGATTAAAAAAAAAAAAAATTATCACGAAGATATAATTGTTAAATAAAACAAAAAAAGAACGGTGATCGCTTGATAAATTTTTAAAAAATTTTTTTCGTCTCGCGAAAAAAATATTCGATCGATCGAATTTTAGTGCTGGTGCGTTTGGGCGAACGGTGAATCGTTGTAGTCGGTGCTGTTTCGTTTTATAGATGATAAACAATTGTCGCAATTGTGTCGCTAATTAGGCGGCTTTCAGGCATCCGGCAGGATCAATACGGATATCCTCGATCTTTTTTGTAAATTTGTATGAATTTAATCGTGTTGACGATTTTTGGAAATGCCAAGGGGGGATAAAGAGTGAGAGAGAGAATCAAGTAAAAATAGTGATAACTTGTACATAAATAGATATGGTAAATCTGCCATGACGAAGGTGACTACCAACCCTTGATTCTTCACGATTAAAAATCAATGAAATTTATCATCGAATTTCAAAAACAGAGAATTTACCAGAATTTCACCAGAAATTTACCAATTTTTGCCTATTTTATTTCCTCTCCCCCCTATACTCGTGTTAACGTGAAAACAGTGTGTTTTTTAAATTTATTAAACAGCTTAATGAGATACTCGATTGAATCATAAGAAAAACGAGAACAACCGTTAAAAAAAAAAAAAATAAACACAACATTTTAAACGAGCCAAAGTTTTACATTTTTGTCGTAGTCATCATCGTCCTGGTAGTTTACTGCCATGAGCGGTTGGATCCTTGATATCCCGGTGGAAATTGTGGGAAATGTGAGAACGAAGGACTACTAAAAAAGAGAAAGGTGTGTGAAATTTGATACTTCGTGCGAGTCTAGGTCATAATGCACGAAGGAAGAGAAAAAGAGAAAGAGAGAGAGAAAGGGAGAGAGGGAGGGCCCGTAGAAAAAGAAAAAAAAATGGGGAGAGAGAAAACGTGAGAGAGGGAGAAAGAGATTTGATTTAATCTAGGAGAGAGAGAAAGAGAAAGAGGCAAAACGAGAGAGAGAGGGAGGGAGAGCGAGAGAAAACGATTGATTGATTGGGTTTGTTTGGGTTTGTTTGGGTTGGAGATTTTATTTAATCCAGGAGAGAGAGAAAGAGAAAGAGGGAAAACGAGCGAGAGCGAGAGAGAGAGAGAGAGAGATTTGATTTGATCCAGAAAACAGAGAAAGCTCTAGGAAAAAGAAAGAGAGAGAGAGAGAGGAAAAAAAAGATCTAGGAAAGATCTACAAAAGAGAGAGAGAGAGAGAAATTTGATTTCATTTAGGAAAAAGAAAGCGAGAGATCTCCAGAAAAAAATAAGAAACCCCTAAAGGGTGTTTGAAAAAAAAAGAGAGAGACCGAGAGAAAGAGGGAAACAGAGAGAGAGAGAGCGAGAGAGCCATAGTGAAAAAGAGAGAGTTCCACCGAGAAACGAAAAGTGCGAGCAAGAGCGAGATCGATCGAGAGAGAGAGAGAGAGAGAGAGACAGAGAAAAAGAGTACCAAAGCCTGAATGCAAGTGCAGTACGACGTATCTCTCGCGTGCTCTCGCGAGATACGCCCTCGGTAGCTCGCCAACCGGAAAATATATTCCTCCGGCTACTGAAACAGTGCACGGTTGGAAGGGCGAAAGGTAACAGGGTTGAAACGGCGATGGAAGGGGAAGGGGAGGGATAGAGGGTGTTGGTACGATCCTCACCTCCGGCTCTCCGCTAAAAGCATTTTCATACACACCCGAGTTCCATTACGCGCTCGAACCCCCGTCTGGTTGAGGAACACCAATGTACGCCAACTTGATGTACCTGTGTACCTTTCCTCGTTTATATCGGCTGCGAGGTCCAAGGGCGTAAACCGGGCTGCTTTTCGCGTTCCCTCGTATCGTCGCGTCCCTTTCCAATGATAACCCATCCATATACTGGTTTCTCGTACATTCACACACACACACTGGTGGACAACATAAATTTTCTTTTACGAGGGGTCCATTTTACCCCATTCTGTACGCCCTGGGAACATCCACGCGTTATTTACTGCAAGCTCGTTCACCTCACGTGACACGATGCTGAAACTCAAAAATTAACGGCCCCACAACGAACCCCCCGAGCTTTACTTCCAAATTATTTTTGTTTTTTTTTTCGAAAAGATATTTGTGTTTTTTCTTTTTTTTTTTTTTTTAAAGGTTTTTTTTTTTTTTTTTTTTTTTTTTTTTTTTTTTTTTTTTTTTTTTTTTTTTTTTTTTTTTTTTTTTTTTTTTTTTTTTTTTTT